>BSXT01000947.1:0-70672 GCA_030267785.1 Phytophthora fragariaefolia | reverse complement strand
CCGCGGGCGCGGGCGCGTTCCGGCGGCGGCGCGCGGCAGTCGGCGGCGGGCGGGGGAGGGGCGACGGCGACGGCGGCGGCGCGGGCGGAGCGCGGGGGGCGCGTCTCGCTGCTTGGCTGCTCGCTCTATTGTGCGGGGGAACGGTTCAGCTTCCGGGCTCGTCGGGTCGCGACGCCGCGCTTTTGCGCCAATGGGCGTGCGGCCAGACTGAAGTAGCGCCAACGAAGGAGCAGAGACGGGGTGACTCTTGACGCGCGGGGGCTGGCATAGCGCGCTCGCTTGCGCCGAATGTGGCGAGAAAAGATGGCGCCAGCGAGCCTCCGAGTGGTGCGTGTGTGGTACATGTAGTCGGGCGGGAGAGCCGGCCGCGGGCTACGTGAGCTTGTACATGTACTCTGTATGATCTGCCACGACGGCCGTGACGAGGTCACTTCCGAGTTCGACCGGTTGCGCTTTTCGACACTCGGGGCCGTGCGTGTAACTTGCGGTAAGAACCGCATTGTTTTCCGGGTGACTGACTGACTGACTGACTGGACGTCTGCACGGGCGCCACGAGTTAACACGGGGCGGACTTACCCAGCGGGCGTGGGGCGCCCGATGGCGACGGTGCCGGCTGAGAACGAGCGCGAGCGCGGCTGGTACCCAGCGCAAAGAAGTTTCGCTCCTCGCTCGATTCGTGGCCCGGTATTTCGGGGCCGTGCACTGCTTGCTCGCGAACTCATTTCTTCGGTATCTTGCAGATCGCAGATGGGGCGTTGTCAACGAGAAGTAGTGCTATGAAGTGGCGCCTGCGACGCCCGGTCGTTGAAGATACTGCTCGGACCGGACTGGATGCTTTCCTCATGGCGAGCAGAGCCGTCCGCGCCCGGGCGACCAGCAAGCGGTCGACCCTTGAATTGGTCGCTGCACCGGACCAATTGCCTCCAAAGAAATAAATCAGCTACAAAAATAAATAAAAAGCATTAAAATGGAGACGTATCGATACGGATCCCGTCGCGGGCGGAAGGGATCTGGTCTCAGCGCCGATGATATCTGGCCTGAGGGCTGCAACTCGCTAGCTCCGCGGGGCTGTGCCTGTCTTCGGGCGGACCGACTCCCCCGCGCATTGTCAAGTCGACGCATGCGTGTTTCCGCCGCTCGGGGGCTTGAACCCACCAGCGTGTTTGAAGCTGGGACCTCGCGATCAAACGCTGCATCAAGGCCGCTAAGGCGCCATGCAGCCGAAGTGGGAAGGAAGTCCCCTCTCCCATCGTGCCACGATTCGTGGTCCTACCCGACGAAGCGGAACACGAGTCGTTATCATCGTGCCATCGCTGCTGTGGTTTCAGTGCTCGCAGCTCTGCGACGTTGAGCGCACCGAAAAGCTATGCAGTGCGCAAAAGAGCCTCGCTTCGGCTTCGCGAGCTGCAGCAACAGAGACCGAGGGCACTGGGAGACGGGACTCGGGCCATGATGACTTTGTTCAAAATGCCAAGTGGGCGAGTTACTTTGGGTATTGGGGACTAGCACTTCCCCGAAGGAACTCTGCAGTCGATCTGATCAGATCCGAATTCGAGTCATGCGTGGCGGAGGCTGACTGATACACTTCACGGATATTGTCACCCCATGCTTACAGCGCTGAGGCGCCCACGACGGGGTTCACGAGCTTGCCGATACGCTCGATCTCGATCTCCACCATATCGCCGGGGGCGAGGAAAAGCGGCGGGTTGCGAGCGACACCAACACCCTGCAAAAGCACACAGAGGCAGCACAAGCAACAAGAAGAAATGAGATCCCTGAAATACTGCGTCCATCCCGAACACAAGCCACCCGTTACCTCCGGGGTGCCCGTGAGAATGAGCGTGCCCTTGGGCAGCGTGCAGTCCTGCGAGAGCTGGCTGATGAGCTTGGCCACGGAGAAGATCATGTCGCCCGTGTTGGACTTCTGCACCTGCTCTCCGTTGAGGTAGGTGGCGATCTCGAGCGTCTGCGGGTCCGGGATGGCCTCGGGGGTCACGAGCACGGGCCCGAGCGGGCAGAAGGTGTCGAAGGTCTTGGCGCGGCACCACTGGCCCCCGCCCTTCTTGCCCTGCCAGCGACGCGCCGAGATGTCGTTGGCGCACGTGTAGCCGCCCACGAAGCTCAGTGCCTCCTCCTCGGTCACGTTGCAGCAGGCCTCCTTGAGTACCACGGCGAGCTCGCACTCGTAGTCGACCTCGGCGGGGTCGGCCGCCACGCGCGGGATCACCACGGGGTCGTGCGGGTGCTGCAGCGCGTTCACGCCCTTGGTGAAGAGCACGGGGAACTTGGGCTCGGGCATGTTAGTCTCCTTGGCGTGTTTGCGGTAGTTGAGGCCGATACCCAGGATCTGCGACGGCACCACGGGCGCCAGCACCTTCTCGACCGACGCCGTCTCGCCCGTGAAGCGCAGGCTGCCGAGCGGGTCGTCGTGCTCCACGAGCAGCGCCGTGGAGCCGTCGTCCGTGCGCTGGCCGCAGCGGATGGCGCCGTTCTCGTCCACGAAGCGCGTGAGCGCGGTGGCCCTACGGGGCGCCGACGAGGCGGAGCGGCGGGGCGAGGAGCTCATGGCGCGCAGCAGGGGGCGGGGGCGGAGATGCAGCAGTGCGCGCATAGATCCAGCGGCGATGAAATGCTTGGGGAGGGGTTGCCCATACGCTGGGGCGCTGGTTTTCAGAGTTGATACGGTGTCCGGTGTGGTTTGCTGCGGGTTTGTGTGATGAGGATGCCTGGGAGAGTGGATGTCCTGCGGAAACTGGATTTGATCTTGTGTATGTACACGTCATGTTTGTGTGGCGATTGTGTGCAGGTTGAAGTGGACGGCCGCGGCACAAAGGCGGATGGAGGAGCGCAACGATGGAGGAACGCAACGGTGGAGGAACGCAACGATTGAGCGGACGTATATTCTTTTGTGACGATTAGAGACGCTAGTGACGATTTAGAGTTGGGGGTAGGACATGTCGGTGAGCACGGCGCACGTGCCCATGTTCTTGGGGCTGCGGCTCACACGCACGTAGCCGTTCTCGCCCCAGTCGGTGCCCCACGAGTTCTTGATCTTGATGGTCGTGGCGTCGTAGCCGACGACGAGGATGGCGTGGTCCACCGTCGCTGTATCACAGGAAGTGATGACGCCGCCCGTGTACTGCTTCCAGGCAGGGTTGTTCGACGTGACCGACGCAATCACGGGCTGCTTCTTGACGGCACGGAGGAGCGCGCTCTCGTCGCCAGCCTTCAGCTGGACAATTTTCGTGATGCCCGACTTGACGGGGGTGCACTTCTTCGAGCACGCTGCTGCAGACCCGCCTTCCACGTTAGTGGAAGTGTACGGGTAGCTGCTTTCCGTGCAGACTCCATTGTCGCGAAGGTACTCCATCGCGTACAACGGGGCGCCACCGTTGCAGCCAAAGTCTTTTGTGTCACAACTCACAAGCTGCTGCTCAGAGTACGTCGCCGCCTTCTTGTCGCCGTTAGCAATGCACTGAGCAGCTTCCAGGGCACCAACGCTCGCAAACGCCCAGCAACTGCCACACTGTCCTTGCAGACCAGGGGGATTGACACAGCCTGACTTGCTCCAGTCCACTGAGTCCGAGTCCGAGTCTTTTGCAGTCGTCGTGTCGGAAGGTTTGGACTCGGTTATCACGGCTTTTTTCTTTGTAGCAGGAGCGGGAGCTGCAGGTTTTGGTGCCTTGGTAGCAGGTGGGTCTGTCGCGGGGGGTGCGGGGGCCGGTGGATCTGTTGCAGGCGCCTTGGTTGGGGGTGGTGTCGTGGGGGGTGCGGGGGCCGGTGGATCTGTTGCAGGCGCCTTGGTTGGGGGTGGTGTCGCGGGAGCTGCTGTCGGCGCCGGAGTTGTCGGGGCTTGTGTTGACGGAGGAGTTGTTGGGGCCTGTGTTGCTGGTGTTGCGTCTGTGTTGGGGGGGGGTGTCCACTGATTGTTGTTTGACGAACCTGAAGGCCATTGGTTTCCCCAGTAACCCGGCGAAGGGGTCCATTGCGTGTTTGGTGACGCGGGTGGTGGTGTCCACTGTGAATTTGATGAGCCAGACGGAGGAGTCCATCCGGATGGTTGCGTCCACTGCGAGTTGGACGAGCCGGGGGCCTGTGTCCACTGAGTGTTTCCTGCGTTTGAACCTGTTCCCCAATTGCCGTTATATCCCCAGCCATTGCTTCCCCACCATTTCCAGGTCGGGTTGTTGTTTCCAGCGGAACTACCGACCGATAGAGTACCAACGTGAGCACTATCACCTGTAGAGATATCTCCAAAGTTCCATCCACCATTTGTGTTCGTGTTTCCTACATTGCTGCTGCTTTTACCAGAGATACCTTGATAAACTGGCTGGGTTGTTTGGGTGTAGGAATCGGATGTGCTTTGATCGCCTCTCTCGCCGTCTGTGGTGTAATCACCTTCATTGAAGGCATACTGACTTTTACCAGAGCTACGGAGGTGGCGCATCGCAGCGATGACAGTTGGTCTCTCCGTTGCAGGCGCCCAAGCCTTTTTGCGCTCACTATCCTCACTTTTGGATTCCCTGGTCCTCGATCTAGACTCTTCGCTTGATGGCGTATCGTCCTGCTTTTCTGAAAAAGTTTTGGGTCTCTCGATTTCTGGAGCCTCGGTCTTTTCCGCTTCGTTGATGTGAGCATTGGTCAGAAATTGCTTAAATTCGTCCATTGTCATCAACGTGAATGGTCCGTCCGTGCCAAACTCCGCCATCGGGTTGGCCTCTCGCGCTTCATAAATCTGTTCCTGGGTCAAGTAGAATCGCTGCCGCTGGTCTTCTAATGCATCCTCTGAGCTACGTGATTCCGTCACGGGAATGTAACCATTCTTTGGGCCCTTGGGGCCCCACACCTTAAGCCACGCATCCAGTTTGGCAGAAACGTCCTCTTTCTCTTCCAAATATCGGTGATACTTCGACACGATAGCTGCGTGCATCGGCCGCGCCTCCACGACTGTAGATGTATCTAGCAGACCTGTTGCCATGACGGTCACCGCCAACGTGACCACTGCGGTCGACACTCTAGGCTGCATTTCTATTATCTGTGTCGACTTCCCCTGTGTTTTCCAAGCCAGCCAGACACGAGCGCGAGTGCCCACTGCGAGGCAAGTTTGAAAATGCTCTAGCGTAGAAGCGACCTGGGAAATTAGTGCGCGATTGTGAATTAGCCCAGGATCGGCTCACGAGCTGCTGTCGGGATATGCGACTTGCACTTGTTGTACATGTACTGGGGCATTGCGTTGTGCAATTTTGCCGAGCTTGATCGATAAGCCACTGAATTACTAAGTGGCGTCTCCATGAAACTACATATACATGTATATGAGTAACTCGAAGTCTACGTTTCCCAACTAGCTCGCTATTAATTCGCATTGATGTGTACATGGCGTTCGAGCTTCGAACAGCCAACGAACCACAGTGTCGGCAGACCAGCTCCCCTTCATTCCCGCTGCAACATCTGTAAAGTTAGAAACGTGATGCTGCAAACTAGGTGCATTCAAATGCAATTTTGAGAAGCAGCTGGCACTCTAATGGTGTGTGCATAGCAAAGAAGCCGCTAGGTCATAATATCAAAACCGGAAGAGTCTGTTTATTATGATAATTTCGATCTTGCCTCGTCATTACGGCCGCGATGCCTTTGGTGATTTGACGGTTTGTCGGCGGAATGGTCCACCAGTGTGGATCAACACCAAGCTGCGAAGTCGTCCAGGTTACAGTTTACCTTTCGGCGCGTGACGCCACCTTGTGACCATATATAAATTGTAGCGGTCGGCTTAGGTTGGCATCTGCTGGATGCCAGTCTGCCTCTTTTCGGTGGAGTTTATTCGTGCGTACGTGGTGCGGAACCCTACCGGTACATGTATGAGCTTACCTATGATCGTCTCAAAGCTTGAATCGGATGGCAGTGTACCTCAAGACCGCGTTTCGCTAGGAGCCACACGTGATCGACAGTGTGTGTTTCGTCTTTTACGAATTACTGTATATGCATTGATACATGCACCAGTTTGGTTGAGCGAAGAAGAATCTTCCTGCGCACGCCATGCTGGTGTGAAATTGCAACGTTCATGCAGAACTATCCAACCGCACAGCGCTTGGATTGACTCCAAACGAAACCCACACAGAACTCAACCACGGTACAGTAGTCTTGAGAAGATCGAGTTGCGAAGGTAAAGGAACTCGGGTCGTAGTTTGCTTATGCGGCGGTATTGCTGCTTCATGTGTCCGTTCAAGCTGTAGAGAAGTTGCAGCTGCCACCATGCCTCGTGTACGTGTTTCACGTGTCTGTCTACTCAACTAAAAACTTTACAACCACACATCGCGTGGTCGTCAACCGATCTCAGAATATCGCCTGCCAATTTGCTATGTACTGCATCCGCTGTCGTTGCGACAGCAGCAAATGCGCCGGACGCATGCCTTGGCTAGTGATCCGCAGCGGATACCGGTCATCTACGGCTCCATTCAAGCCGTATTCTAGGTGGCCGGTCTCCTCCAAGCCTCTTTCGTGTGGTGGCGAAATGATTCCGTGGCACCTGGTCTTGAAGACCGACAGCCTTTCGTCTCCAAACCTGATCAAGACGATTGGCACCGGAGGATGTTCCTTGCGCTCATGGACGGAGCAGAGCCACATCTTTTGTGTCCAGCCTTGCGCACAGGTGTGACAACGATGCAGGGGGCTGCAGCACCAAGCTGCACCGGGCGGATACAGCTGATCGGGCTTCTGATCCAGCGCCCACGTGGAGGCACTTAGGCCCATTCTCAACCGGACGCATGCGGCCGCATGCGGCCGCAGCGCATCGCATATTTTTGCACCATGCGGCCGCATCGGTTGAGAACGGTTCATGCGTCAAATTTAGACGCATGGCCGCTGCATTTTACAGCTGTTGAAGCCCAGCAGAGGTCGAGCCTCTCTTCATCGTCAACTTGGCTAGCCACTGTTAGCAAAGGCACAATAACTGCCATAAACTCAGTCTCTTCGCCATGAGGCTGCATTGGCGAATTTGAACAGGCAGAAGCGAATTTGAACAGGCAGAACAAGAAATGGATCATATCATATGATTCATGTGCACCGAGATGGATCGCAGCAAAGTCTTTTTGATTGGTTGCTCCTCGATATGCGTCCCTTACGTCCTATGCGTCCTCTGGAACGCATGCGTGGAATTCGACGCACGGTGACCTTTTTTTACTTTTTCGAGCCCGCATGCGTTCTCCGTCGTATTAACCAATCACAAGCGTCTATTAGACGCATGCGGCCGGTTGAGAATGAGCCTTAGCTGTTCAGGCGCACGCTTCCAACGGTACAGGTGCTGGCTATCGCGTGGCTGCGAGCGCGAAGCCACTTTGCCAGTCGCTCGCATATCATCAGTAAGCGCTGCCACATTGACCGATATGTAGGCAGCAACGTGGCTCGCGTTGTCAAGGCACGCCGGCGCCAGCTGGGCGTGCAGAATCACCTGCGGCTGGCACCGCGGAAGCATGAGGCGGGTGCGAAGTGACCAGATGAGCAGCGGTCTCTGCTTCTACCCTGGGCTCTACTAGGCTGTCGTGCCGGCACCCAAGACGCCGCAGCGCCTCCAAATGGTCTGCTGTGCCAGGACTATCGGTGTCCTACTCCTCTTTAGATCACCGTGCGCGCCCGGCACTCCTTTGCATCACTCGCGTGTGGGGGACTTCAGCGCTCACTCTTAGATTTGTTTGCTCGGAGCCAGTCGAGCGTGGCGCGTGCGTATCAGAAAGCAATGCAGTCGCGAGACCGATCCACTGGTGTCCGTGTGCTCCGGTGCATCGGCGTTGCGGTGATCGCGGCATCCGCCGGGTCCGGTGTGAGCGCACGTCAAATGCACGCAGGTATTGACTACCACCGCTATCTGGTTGAGCGGGACGTGACCAAGCAAGAGCTGGCCGACTGGAAGTCGAGCTTCGGCGATATGGCCAAGCAGAACGGCTGGATGCCACCTTCCAGTAGCAACTCGGAGGAGCGAAGCATCGACGACGAAGAGGAGGACCACCTCCAGCGGTTCTTCATGACCAAGCAGAACATCACCGCCATTCAGGCGCTCAACCCGAACGCCAACTTCTCCACCAGCACGCCGTTCACACTCCTGACGAACGAGGAGTTCGCTGCCTACGTGGGCAAGGCTTACCGCACATACAACGGATCCTTGGTGGGGAGCAGTTCTACTAGTCGACGGCTTCGCAGCTGGCACAGAAGCAGCAGTACCAAAACCACGTACAGCAGCGGCTCGCCGAGTAGCGGCGCCACTTCCAAGACAGTGACCACATCGACCAGCAGCGGAACTCCTAGCAGTGCGCAGACGTCGGTCTTAGGAGGAACGGTGGGCAGCCCAAGCTTGTCATCAACATCAACTAGTGTCAAGACTGTCACGACAACTGGAGCTGACGGTAAAAGCACTACGACGACGACTACCACTACTTCATCGGGGCCTGGGACGGAATCTACAACAGTAACTACCTCATCCGGGTCTGCTGCCAACATGGCGTCCAATTTCGGTTTTGGGTCGGGCTTCTCGTCGCTCTGGCAGCAGTGGGGCAACGGCTTCAACTTCGGTGGAATGGGTCAGAACGACTTTCACCCGGAGACCGTCAAGCCTGCCGGTTCCGACTCAAGTTCGACAACACCAACTCCGACGGCAGCTCCTGTAATCACTCCTGTCACTGTTGCCCCAGCGACGGAAGCTCCTACAAGCACTCCTGTCACTGCTACCCCATCTACGAGGACTCCTACGCCAACCACAGCAACTCCTAGCACAACGTCGGCCAAGTCTTCTGCATCCACGGCAACAGTGACGGCCACCGACACTTCCGCAACATCAAGCTCGAAAGAAGTGGACTGGACAGACTCGAATTGCATGTCCCCCATCCAGAGCCAGGGATCATGCGGAGACTGCTGGGCATTCTCCACCGCGGCGGCCATCGAGTCGGGCCAATGCATTAACGGTGGGCAAAAGTCTCTGAACAAGTACTCGGAGCAGCAGCTCACAAGTTGCGATAGCCAGAATTACGGGTGCAACGGAGGCGCGCCCATCTACGCGATGGAGTACGTCCAGCAGAATGGCCTTTGTACCGAAGACGACTATCCTTTCACGTCGTCGGACGGCACAGCAGCGTCGTGCACTTCTGGATGTTCGGCAGTCGACACGGGCCTTACCGGGTACCAGACAGTAGACGACGCCTCTGGACTTGCCACCGCAGTCGCCCAGCAACCCGTCATCGTTGCGGTTGCATCGGGCAATAATGCCTGGAAGCAGTACACGGGCGGCGTGATCTCGTCGTGCGATACCAGTGAGCTCGATCACGCTGTTGTGGTCGTTGGATACACGGACAGCGAGTGGAAGATCCGCAATTCATGGGGTGATTCCTGGGGCGAGGAAGGCTACATCCGACTAGAGCGAACGAGTGACAGCACGGGTACTTGTGGCATGTACGGTGACATGTCGTACCCCACCTTCTAGTGTAGTAGTGTACTATGTGTTAGCGTCTAAGTGCTTGTGTTGTGAAGAATGCGTCAATAAAGTCCGTCAATAGCAAGTGAGTGAACATCAAGACGCATGACTTCGTGTCTTCATGTACAGTACAGAGGAGCGGAGACTTCAACTTCGCGTTGACCACCGCAGCTAAGCAGATGTCCCCTGGCACACTGATATCCCCCACAAAAGGTAACACTTGGCGCGCACGTGGGCAGTTCCGCGCCCCAGTCGAGTGCAGGCTGGTCCAAGAGCGACCAGCTGAGTGGGTTTTCCCCCGACGACTTTGCCTAAAAACGGTCACTCGTGGCGTGAATGGTTCCAGCAAACCGCGTGGCGTCGTCTTATGACTATCGTTACAAGTACTATTGCTCGATAGTCGCTTCGATCATTCATTTCAGTCGACAGGCCAAGCTGGACGAAAGGCAAGAATCACCTCGTTGTCGGCTTGAAAGGCACGAATTTAACCAGCACGATCACTGGCGGTGATTCACCACTGCAACGATCGTTTCACTGCGAGTTTTTTGCAAAGGTAGTGGCTGGAGTGGCGGCACCTGGTCCGGGAGAAGCCCTCGTACACTAAGTCTCTGAACAGAATCAGAGAAATTTTGCTGCTCGAGCTCTTCCCGTTTTTGTCGACATATGGAGCGGGTGAACATGGCGATCAGATGGATCTACCTGGCCGCGGCTTCGCTCTCGGTGGATGCGGAACAGCCTCCGGTTGATGCGATGCTCATTGTTTCATTCGCAAGCTACTGCACCACAGTAGATTTTCGGTACTATAAACGGAATGAGGTCGCTTGCAATGTGTCTGCTGGCTGCGTTGACAGTCAGCGCGCGCCCGATGCACGCCAACATCAACTATGAACGGTATCTCGCCGAATACGACGACGCCGATGCTGATCTCAAAGGTTGGAAGGAGCAGTTCCTCGCCACCTCAACCAAGAACAACTGGATGCCGGATTTCTCGGAAGAGCGCAGTTCCGTCGACGTGGATGAAGATCTGCGCCAGCGCATTTTCATGAGCAAGCAAGACGTGCTCGAGGCACAGGCTGCTAACCCGAACGCCAACTTCTCCATTATGACCCCGTTCTCGGCACTGACCAAGGAGGAGTTTGCCGCCAAGGTCCTCAATTCGTATGTTCGAGGCAACCGGACTAGAACCCCAGATCCAGCAACAACAGCCCCGACGACCACCGCCACAACAACAACAAAGCGCTCTCTTCGTCAGCAGGAAGCGTACACTTTTACTAGCATGCAGGACATGATTGACAATCTGATGAAGAGCGTGCAGGCGCAAATGGGCGGTTCGTGGACGATCGGTACAGTTAAACCTGCCGTCGAGAAGACCACAACCGGAGGGCAGACGTCAACAAACAGCCACTGGAGTCAAACCTCCACCAGTTACTGGGTCCAGCCCACCAGCAATCAATGGTACAAGCCTGCCACTGTAGCACCGACCCCGGCGACCCAAGCTCCAGTTACACCAGCTCCAGTTCCCATGACACCAGCACCACCAGCTCGTGTTCCAGTGACCCAAGCTCCTGCTCCCGTGACACCAGTACCGACTCCTGTCACCCAAGCACCAGTAACGCCAGCTCCTGTTCCAGTGACCCAAGCTCCAGTAACGCCAGCCCCCGCCCCGGTGACCCCAGCACCGATTCCAGTGACGTCTGCGCCGATCCCAGTGACCGCGGCACCCAAGACCGCAGCGCCAAAGACTCCTTCTCCCAAGCCCAGGACTAGTGCACCCGTCGTTGAGCCTGTCACGAAAAAGCGTGCGACCCCAGTCCACACTGAGAAGGCAACTTTACGCTCGGCTAACTCGGTTGACTGGTCTGCTACTCCGTGTATGTCTACCGTTCAAAGCCAAGGCCAATGCGGATCCTGCTGGGCTTTCGCCTCTGTTGCGGCAGTGGAGTCATTGCAATGCATCAAGGGCAGTCGATCGGGGGTGAACAAATACTCGGAGCAGCAACTGGTTGGATGCGATAGGCAAAATCTGGGCTGCGGCGGTGGCGCTCCAGTGTACGCGTTCGAGTACATCCAGCAGAATGGTCTTTGCTCCGAGAGTGCGTACCCTTACACTTCACGGGACGGTGGCTCCTCGACTTGCAGTGCTAGCTGCTCGAAGAGCAAAACCGGCATCGTCGGGTATGAAAAACTTGAAGACGGCAACGAAGTAGGTCTGATTGAGGCTCTCAAGTCTCAGCCCGTCGTTGTTGCAGTTGCTTCGGGCAATGCAGCTTGGAAACAGTATACCGGTGGTGTCATGTCCACATGCCAAACGACAGAGATAGACCACGCCGTGCTTGTTGTCGGCTATGATGACACTAGTTTTAAGGTCCGGAATTCGTGGGGTGCGGACTGGGGAGAGGCCGGCTACGTCCGAATGGCACGTAGTTCGTCCGGCAAGGGTACCTGCGGCTTGCTCTCGGACATGTCCCGCCCAAAGATGTAAACAGTTTTGAGTTCTTGTATGTAGAACATGTAAGTGCATGCGTAATAATTGTAACAAGTGACGCGAATACAGCTAGAACGAATCATTGAGCCATTACCCAGTACTTGAAGTATCGATTCACTTGATTTCTGTCACGTGAGTCATCTCGTGACAGGCGAGAATAACGCCGCATCCAGTAAAATCCCGGTCACACCCTGAAGACGTTTTCTGGCAATTTCACTGGAGGCACTAGCTGGTATTATGGTTGATGCGTAGCTGAGTGGATGCATGCAAAAAGTTACCTGGTCAAACATGGTAGGGAGCTGTCCGATCGTCCAGCTGGGATGCTTAGATCGTGGAGGCTGGTTTCTCTGTTCGAGCGGAACTCGATAAGTGGCTTAGCAGGAAATTGACGGCGACAACTCAGGCTGATTCCATTTCATCTTATATGAACGCTGCAAGCCGCTTTGATCGATGACTACAAAGCTCGAGCTCATTCTTTAGTTTCTCGCCAAACCAACAAGTCCAGCAGTACAGCGGTATCGTCGAAAATGTGCACTTCAGCTCTTCGACTCGCCATAGCAGTCGTGGCTACCATAATTGCCAAAACGACTGTTGTTGCTCGACCGATGCATGCTGGTATCGACTATCGGCGATATCTTGAAGAAAAGGTCAACATTCAGGCGGACCTCGATGAGTGGAAGAGCAAGTTTGGAGATGTCGCCCAGAAAAATGGCTGGATGCCGGTCTCGGAAGATCGCAGCGCTGGTGATCGAGAGGAAGACCTTCGTCAGCGAATCTTCTTGGCCAAACAAAGCATTGCCAGTGTACAAGCCGCGAACCCAGAAGCAAACTTCTCCATCATGTCACCGTTCTCTGCAATGACCAACGAGGAGTTCAACACGTATGTGCTCAATTCGTACATTCGTGGCAACTCAATGAGTGGAATGGCCACGCGCCAGCTTCGAAGGGATGCAAGCTCGGACTCAAGCAGCAATGTCATGAGCGGGAGCTCTGATACCACACCATCATGGATAAACACCATCGAGTCTCTTCTCAAAAACTTAGTCGATGGGCTTGGTATGGCCACCGTTCAGCCAGGAAGCGACAGTTCCACCAACGCTCTCTCCAAGGAAACGACTGAAAGCCAGACAGCCTACAATTCTCGCGTATCTGGGATTGGCATCCTCGCCAAAAGCCAACACCCACTCCAACCACGAGCGCCCCAGTAACTACGTCAGCTGTTAGTTCGGGGTCAGTGGACTGGTCGACAACGAAGTGCATGGCCCCAATTCAAAGCCAGCGATCTTGTGGCTCTTGCTGGGCCTTCGCGACGGTGTCTGCAGTTGAGTCTGCACAGTGCATTGCAAACGGGAAAAGGTCACTTACCAAGTACTCAGAGCAGCAGTTGGTAAGTTGCAATTCGCGAAATTGGGGGTGTGGCGGGGGTGCACCGGAATATGCACTGGAGTATGTGCAGCAAAATGGTCTCTGCACCGAAGACAACTACCCATACACCTCAGATAGCGGGTACGCATATTCGTGCAGTTCAAGCTGTGAGACGCAAGACACAGGTCTCACCGGCTTCTCACAAGTGTCGGGTGAGAAAGAGCTACTCCGTGCAATTGACGAGCACCCCGTGATCGTTGCGGTAGCATCGGGAAACAACGTCTGGAAGCATTACACGGGCGGCGTGGTGTCTACATGTGATGCGTGGGAGCTAGATCACGCTGTCGTCGCTGTGGGTTATGATTCTTCGTCGATCAAGATCCGCAATTCATGGGGCACCTATCGGGGCGAGAACGGCTACATCCGTCTGGCTCGCAGTTCGTCTACCGAGGGAACGTGCGGCGTGGCATCAGACATGTCGACTCCTCAAATGTAATCAAGGTGAAAATGTTGCGTAGAAGTCATCTAAAATCGATGTCTAGCGTGTGACTGCTAAGGCGGTGATCATTGAATGGAATGCAGTTTACTAGCATATCCGCTAGCAAGTATTACGTCTTCGTTGGTCTACTGTATTAATAGTCGTTACAAGTGAACTAATCCCGAGCGTAACAACTGGATTGTTGAACACCAAAGTCATAAAATTATAAGTACTTTGAAGGATAGTGTAGCTTTCGTCACAACGTTCCACGTTATACGTATCATGGCTCGCTGTAGAAAACTAGAAGTTGGAGTACCGGTATGTGCATAAGACACCGTGGACGAACCAGACCACGACGGCAGTCGCACGAAAACAGGGTCTATACATACTAAACTTCATTGGCGAGGCACCGAGTCATACTACTGATGCTTGATTTGGAATTGAACAACAATATCAACATCCAGGCGAAGAAATGCGACAACAACAAGACTCGTGTAGTATTAGACCAAAAACAACCTAGTGCTTCAATCAAATTGTGTAGCTACTCGAATCCGAAGAACCACTGCTTTCCACGTGAGACCCGCCAATGGTTCCCAAATTCCTGGATAGGATGATCTGTAGTTTGTACAGCACTTCAGCCGCGCTGGGACGGTCACCAGGGTTGACAGATACGCACGCATAGCCCAACTCCTGGAAATCGCGAGGGCTGTACGGTGAAAACGACACACGCACCGAGCCCATCGCAACGCGGTGTAACAGAACCGCGTCAGACATCGTCCGCTTCTCACGCGCATAAGGTAGTGTGTGGACGTCCAGCTCCGACAACAGCACACCAAGCGAGAAAATGTCAGCCTTGTCGTCATAGCGCTCCCCCATCATCACCTCGGGCGCCATCCACAGTGATGTTCCAACGCCTGCCGTCATGGTGCCGTCGAGGCGCTCTCTTGACACACCGAAGTCCGTCAGTTTGGCCTCCAGCTCACGGTTGAGCAACACGTTGCGCGACTTGAGGTCGCGGTGGATAATGGCCGGTAGCAGCGAGTGCAGATACGTAAGGGCATGACAAACGTGGATTGCGATGTTGGCTTTCTGATGATCGAGACCTGTCGGGTGGCCAGTACGTTGATACTTGTCGAGCAGAGTCCGCAGGTCACCACCTTCCATGTACTCAAGCACGACGCAAAGGTCGGACAGAGAGTCCCAGGCAATGCCGACAAGAGACACGATGCGTGGGTGGTCCATCGTAGCAGCCATCTTTGCTTCTGCCAGGAAATTGTTTACATGTTTAATGTCGGTATGAGTAGCGGCGAGCAGCATTTTGATGGCGACCGACCGACCATGGAAGACGCCTGCGTACACTTCTCCGTATCCACCCCGGCTGATGAGGTTGCGGACTTGGACTTTGTTGCGCGAGATCCGCTTCGCCGTGATAATATCATCGTTCCATAACCCGGTCTGTCCACGGATCATGTCTTGGGTCAACGTGATGCCACCGGAGGTTGCGGTGGTGGTCGGTCTCATGTACGAATCGTCCGAAGGTTTTCCTTTATCGCGTCGGCGGAACACGACAAAGAGGAGCGCGCAAACTACCAACACAGTAACGATGCACCCGAAGGCGATTCCAACGATACCACCGATGCTGATACCACCGCTGGAGGAGTTTGAATCTATCACGACGTTGTTGGCCCCTCCGCTGGAGCCAGAAGCGGTGAGAGCATTGGAGCCACTGTCGAGGGTGCCGCTGGCGTTCGTGGTGCTTGTTGGTGGAGAAGCAGTGGACGCCGTGTTTCCGCTGCTGGAATGGGTTGTCGAAGAGGGACTGGACGACGTCGGGCTATTGTTTGTAGCTGGTATTTTTGTTGTTGTCGTACTGGTTCCGCTGCTACTGCTACCTCCGCTTACGTTGCCGCTTGTGTTGCTTCCTTCTCCACTACTGTTGCTTTCGTTACCAACGCTGTTGTCACCAGAGGTGCCCCCATTGTTTCCGTTTTGGCTACCGCTGCTTGTGCCACTGACACCGCTGCTGGGATTGTCACCACTTGGAGAATTCAAACTGCCGAAAGTAGAACCATCACTGGAGACTTGTAGCCTGCGTGTAACTTTGCTGTTGTACCATTTGCGCCAATTTTTGTCGCACGAATGGTTTTCGAGTACCGACGCTTCAACAGTGTCAGTACTTACCCACGAGGCATTTAAGCACGAGCTGTGAGAAAACCAGAGAATCGATGCAGAACCGTTCTTGTTCAGGCTGGCAATGCTTGCATTCGTGTGCAGGCTTCCCACGCACGTGTTTGATAATGGCACCCCAAAGCCGGACACGAACCGAGTGCATTCAGCGCTGTCGAACTGAAGTTGTAGTATATATGGCAACACGCCGAACAGCCCCCGGACCGGGTTCAAATAGTCGGCCACGCACTCGACCTGAGCTGTGTCTTCGCCATCACCGACTACATCCATCTTGTGTACGCAGTCTGGTTTTTCTTGGACGCGCACAAAATACGGAGCCTTCTTGTTTGCAGCATTTCCGTAGTACGAAGTGATTGAGTACGTCGTCGCCGATGTGGTGACCGACAACACGCCTCCTAGCAAGATAAATAGTCGGTACATTTGCGACTTGACGCTGTCTGGAGTTCAGCCAGATCGAAAATGACTCGATTCAAACTGCTGCAAGCGCATTCTCCCGCACGCTGGCCCCCGTGGACAGCAGCGTACTCTCTACTTTTGTCATGAAAGCATAGTCGTTGCCTTCTGGTTGGCGAGCTTGCATGTGTTTATGAAAAGGAACCGATCATTCGGTGTTGTGCGCTCAGATGTTGAAACTATTCGCATGAAACTGTACCAGCACCCTGCGGGCTCCAGCTGTGCCTGATATGAACCCTCTATCACTGGTGCGCTACCCTAGATACGCTACACGCAACTATAGCAGGATGATCAAGCCTTTAGCAGGATAAATTTGAAGCACTGGAAGCATGGCAGTAGCGCAAAGCTCCTATACATTTTTCTTAGTGTATTTGTTTATTGACCTCTTATGACGTAGGGGAATCGAGCTTCATCGTTGAAATCGCTGCAGCCGTTTCTTCGACAGACGCAGCGGCGGTAGGTGTCTTCTCGACAGCTTCCGTGCTGAGCGGAATGTACCATTCCTCCAGCATGTCGGCCTTGTTCCGTGCCTCGGTGTTAAAAGGAGGCTTCAGCATACCCTTGTAGTACTGCGGCACGATCTCGTGGAACTTGGCGATCGGGTCGTCGCCATCGCGCTCACAGACGTACCTGAACCAGCGCACTCCGGCGCCGACGTGGGTGGTCTCCTCATTGTAATTCTTGTGGATAATCTTCAAGCTCACGTCGTCGCTGGCCTTCTCAAAGCGCTGCACGGCGTTGGGGAACACATCCAGGCCACGCGCTTCATGGACCAGATGCACCACGGCCAGTCGGGCCAGGATACTCCCGCGGGTCTCGTAGGCTGCGTCCCAGAGCCCCTCGTGGCCTGTCATATCACCGTAGAAGCTGCCGAGCTCCGAGAGGCGGTTCGCCCAACTGCTGAAGTGCTCGGCCTCCTCGCCGGCGATGCGCACCCAGTCGTCGTAGAAGGCACGCGGCAGGTTGAGCGGCACAAAGCGGCACACCATGTCCCACATGAGGTCAATGGCATAGCTCTCGGCGTGGGCCAGACTGTGCACGAAGGCCTTGCGCGAGCCCTGCTTGGCCTTGTGCGCGGGCACCACTTGGACGTTCTCGGGGCGCGCCGGGTGGTCCGGCACGTTGTGCACGTCGTCCGCCTCATCGCACACGCGTGTCACCTCGCCGCTCTTCCATTGTGCCACATACTTTGTGGTCTTCTCGGCCTTGATGAACGCGTCGCCGGCCGTCAGCACGTCCAGCGCGCATGCGAACAGGGTCGGAGTCGCCATCTTGGTACACTGCACTTCGACTTGAAATGAGTGGAGACCACCACTGGTATTGTTAATATGCGTAGTTTTTTGTTTTTCGCGATTGCTGATTTGGAATTTGTTGTTTTTCATATACCATCCGTTTCCAATCAATCTTTAGATTGAGAAGTTCTATCAATCTTTGGAAGCCGACGGATTGATAGATGTCGATGATAGAGTGCTGGCCAAAATGCATCATGGATTCTGGAAATTGAAGGACGTTGGGTACAAGTCACAGAGCCACCGGCTCACGGAGAAGTTGTCGTTCACGCTGAAGCCAAAGCTGCTGTGGTCTGCTGGGGGTGAGCTTGGGGGCTTTACACTTGGTATGCTATCGCGTTCGTAGCCCCACAAAAAGCCGAAATGCTGACTTGGCGACCGCGGGGAGGATCGTCGTTCTGAGGACCCTGTCGCGGTGAAGTATTCGGGATATCGTGCCTTCGCAGCCTCAAATACCCGAAGACTACTGCTACGTGAGAGAAATTGTGTCGAGCGAGGACGTGCTGCTACAAGAAAAAACGTGAGTGACACGCCTCTTCTTCCAGTTCAGAAACAACACTTACCAGGTGTTGCCCACTCATAACTGGGATGTTCGATTCGGTTGACAGCAGCTCGCACTTCCGGCGAGTTCAACAAGTCCGCCTTAATTGCATCATACTCTTCACCTGTGAGCAGAACCACGGTCAATAGGAGTGCAATACAGTAACGAAGAGGTTGGCTTACGTACGCGTGATAGTACTATTGAGGCTCTGCAGCTTTGTGATCTTGGCATTCAAAGCAAGCTCCACCCCCCGGATACCGCACTGGTCCTCTGATAATCGTCTCACAAGTGCTGGCGCCCGAGAATACTGCAACCGGCTAGTTGCCTTATTGTTGCGCAGTATATCCCCGGGGCTAAGTTGCACAGATTTTTTTGCGAATAATTCGTTAGCGGGGACTGCTGTGGGGGAGCGTACAGAAGAGTCTGAGAAGAGATAACAAGAAAAAGGTTAGAGCACAGAGCGACGATACATGAAGCAGATTGGGATGGCATTAATTCCAAATTCAATACCATACCCAAAGCAGCGCATTTTCTGCCCAACTCTTCTGCCTTGGCAGATTTCTCGGTCAGCTCAGTGATCTTATCCACCAACGCATGCTCCACACTGACCAACTTTTCATTGGCCTCTAATGTGGCTTCGGTCAACTTCGCGAGGCTTGCGACCGGGCTCGAGGGTCCTTTATTAGAGGACGGATCGCTCGACAGCCTTCTTACACCGACTTTGGTATGTTCAATAGTAGCTGACACAGCTTTATCTGCAGTAATCAGTCATAACAATACTTATTGAGCGGTTCTTTTGTGCTTACGCGTGGTGCTACTATTAGTAAATGACGCCTACGTACCTTTTGGGGTTTCATGACGAGCACGGGTGCGAGCTTTGTGACGTTCATTCCGCGTTTGTAGAGCTCGAGCGTACGGCAGACTGTACGATGGCAAATTTGTAGGTGATCTTTTCGGCGTTTTCAGCCTCTTCGGTGTTTTTCCATATTTCCGGGCTTCAACACTGGGTACTTTCGCAGAAGAGATCGAATTTGACACGTTCTTTGTCACATGGTCATCAGGACGGACAAAGAGGAAGTTCGCAGGTTGGGTTTGCTTTCGAGGCTGGCCCCGCGGCGAAACAGCGATCTTGCCACAACTACTATCCATAATAGTGTGCACTTTTTCGTCCTCGTTGGGCCTCGCTCTTTTCCGAAGAGTAGTCGTAGTTTGACTCGAGATTAACTCTTTTTGGGGATCGCTAGCAACAACTTTGGAGGGTTGGGGGTTCTGCGGGCTGTCTGTATTATCATCTTTGGTAGACTCCCGGTAGGGTTTCGTCGGAGTCCCCGTATTGCCATCTTTCTTGGTACCAGGCTGCGGTTTTGTCGGGTTGCCCGTATTATCATCTTTATTGGCGCCACGTCGCCGTTTTGGCGGGATATCGTTCTTGGCTTCGCGTTGTGGTTTCGGCGGGATACCCGTATTTTCATTGTTCTTGGCGTCACATTGCGGTTTTGGCTGAATGCCCGCATTGTCATTTCTCATGGGATCATGCTGTGGCTTTGACGGAGTAGCTGTATTACCATCGTTCTTTCCGTCGCGTTGTGGCTGTGGCGTAGTGTTTGCATTGTCATTGTTCTCGGCACGACGTTGCCGTATTGGTGTGCTGCCCGTGTTATCATCTTTCTTGGCATCATGCTGCGGTTTTGGCGGAGTGGCCGTATTACGTTTTTTCTTGGTATCATATTGTGGCTTTGATGTGGTGTCTGTCTTGTGATCTATCTTGTCGTCACGATGCGGTTTTGATGAGGTGTCCGTATTGCCACCTTTTTTGTCATCTTGATTGGCTTCACGCGGCTGCTTCTGCGCTGAGCCGGCAGAACTACCCTTTCTAGTTTTGCGTTGCAGCTTTTTCTGTGTGCCAGCACTATCATCGTTCCTAGCATTAGGTGTAGACCTGCCTTCACCGGCTAGCTGTGGTTCGTTGGGGGTTGTTGGCTTATTAGATTTGTTCTTCGCCAATTTTGGTATCACCGTGTACTCTCCATCTCGATTTTCGCTTTTCTCCGCGGAAACGATCGTGTACGCGTGCGTCGCAGCATGGTTGACCCTGTTATCAGCGAAGCCGCGCATCCACATCTCCTCCCCCATCTCTTTCCTGACTTCCGGCGTCGGCATGGTAAAGTTGTGCTCAAACTGCACTGGCAGCGTACCCTCCACAAACTCCGGGAAATCCTCTCGCGCATCGCACTTCGCCAGCAGCGCCGTCGAAAACGCCAAGCTGTTGGACCGCTGTTCTCCTTTTCTCTTCTTCCCCTTGTTCTTCGTCAGTCGTCTCCTCGTATTCTCATCCGCCTGAAACGGCACCACTTTGCTCTTCTCCACCCAGCACCTGCACCACCCACCACAAAGTAAATAACAACATAAATACAAAAAAACAAATACAACATAAAACGACGCTTCCGACCGGCATCGCTCCGCGAAGTCGGCGTTGTCCAGGAAGTCCACGAGCAGCCGCTCCTCGAGCCGCAGATTCTGCAAGCCGGCAGCGGAGCCGGGCGCGCGCACTGTGAGAAGTGCCGGCCACCAGGGCCACGTGTCCAGCTTGGCCCAGCACTTGACGGCCCACGTGTGCGTGCGGAAGGGCGCGATGCGCGCGCTGTCGCGCGGCAGCGTCTCGTTGTACTCTGCGCCCCAGCAGTCGTACGTGACCTCGACGGCGTCGGCGCGCGGCAGGCGCAGCACGCGCGCCACGTTCCAGATGCCGTCGCCGTCCACCACATCTAAGAAGAAGAAGAAGAAGTAGAAGAAGACGAAGACAATAAGAAGAAAACCAATCACTTATTAATACCGGTAACAACCGAACAGGAGCAGTTCTCGTTTCAGCCGCGCGGCGACATGAAACGACCCGACAGGTCTTATTTGTTAATCAAACGAGAATGATTACCTAACCAATCGCCCTCGTTGAGCTCCAGCGCCGCCATCACACGCTCCCCGTCGGCTTCGCCTCAAAATTGGACTTTGACAAACAAAACAAAACAACAACAAAAATCACCCACCTCATTTACTCGTGTTAAGTACGAGTACAGATGTAGCCATGTGGACATGGCTACATGCGTCGCTTCAAGGTAAAGCGCTTGGAGATCTTCCGGGACGATGGAGGCGACGCGCGAGGAGCTGGGCGCGGCCACGCGCGTGGACGAAGAGCGCGCGGCGCGGCGCGCCAGCGACGGTCTGTTTCTGTTCAAGAAGGAGGCGGAGGAGACGCCCGAGGACGCCGCGGCGCTGGAGGCCGAGCGCGCGGCCAACAAGCAGCTGGCGGACGCGCTGGCGGACGAGGAGCAGCGCCGCCGCGTGGAGGAGGAGCACGACCGCGAGGACGAGGTGGCGGTCGTGCGCCAGATCAACGTCGAGTGGTCCATCACGGCCGAGGAACAGGAGCGCGAGCGCCGCGTGCACGAGCACGAGGTCGCCAAGGTGCAGGACGAGATGCTGCGCCGCCGCAGCCAGGCCGAGGCCATCGAGGCCGCGGAGGAGGAGCGCGCGCGCCGCATCTCCGAGGCCGAGGCGGTGCAGGCGCAGGGCGACAAGGAGCGCGTGGTCGCGCAGGAGCTGGCCGTCCAGGCCATGGAGAAGGAGCGCGTGAGGCGGCTGAGCCTCCCCGAGCACCGCGAGCGAGCGCCCTCTGCTGCCAACGCGGGCGACGGCCCGCCGGCGCTCGAGCGGTTCTATTCGTGCAAGAGCGTGGATGGGGAGGATGCCCCGCAGGCGGACGCCTTGAGTGAGATACCGGTGGTGCACGCCTCGGCGTCCAAGGTTCTTGTTGATGAGAACTCCGAGTGGCGCTGCTTCGTTGCATCGGACAACGCGCAGGAGGAGAGGAGCCAGCTGCATGGTACGCGCGGCTAGTCTGTGGTGTCTGTAAAACAAGTCAACAAGCTGCTGACGATGGATTGTTTTGTGTGTGTGTGCTGTGTTGGCTGTTTTGTTAGCTCTGCGTTTGAGCTTGGAGGAGGAGTTGAAGGTGGAACGCCATGCCAAGTACGTGGAGCTGGTAGGCGACGTTCGTCTTTTACGTTTTCTGCGTGGCCACAAAATGAATGTTTCGGTGGCTGCTACGAAATATCGAGAGATGCTGGCCATGCGTCAGAAGCTCAACCTCGATGATATCCGCGATGACATCGTCAACAACATCATGGGAACTGACGAGTTCCCTCATTATCAGAAGATCATCCCGCATCTGCCATTTCTGGATGCGTATGATATCGTATCTGCCGCTGATGGTCACGTGTTCTACTTTGAAATGACGGGCTATGCCGACTTTCACAAGCTGCTAACTGATGTGACCGAAGAGGAGTGGCAAACGTTCTTTCTCTATTCGATGGAGTACCGTGCGCTGAAACTTGACCAACTAAGTCGTCAAAATGAAAAACTGGTGCAGACTATCCAAGTTCGAGATTTGTCCGGGTTCTCAATCGCACGTTTCAACCCGAAATTGCTCAAGCGCTTGAAACCGCTGGTTTCGATCGCGACGAAATGCTACCCAGAATCAATGCACAAGGTGCTCGTGTTGCATGCACCCTGGCTATTCGACAAAGTTTGGAGTGGAGTCAAGTCAATGCTGCAAGAAACGCAGTTGCGCAAGGTCCACATGGAAGGCAACTCTCTTGAGCGATTGTTGGAGCAAGCAGGTGGCCGAGAAAAACTGCCCAAGCTACTAGGTGGGCGAAGCACCACGCATGCTATTCCTCAGACTGGATTCCTTGGACGCAATGCCTTTTTGCTCCTCTGTGAAGACGGCGGGACGCAGGCGGATATCAAGGCTGGTGGAACGTTACAGCTGCCCTTCCGCATGAGTGCCAATGATACGTTGTGCTGGGAGTACGTGGTGAAAGATCGAGATATCACTTTTGCTGTGAAATTCCGCACGCAGGGTGTAGGTGGCGCCGAGGAAAGCGAAAAAATTGCGCCGGAACGTGTTTCTAGCGGAGCCCCCATTGCAAGCTCCTTTACGGCAACAGAGGATGGCACGGTGGTGTTATATTGGGACAACTCATTCTCTTGGGCTCGTGGAAAAACCGTAGCATACAAGGCGAAGGTGGTGAAGTCGACGCATGACTTCTCCTCGCTTGATATCAGCGGAAATGACTGCGTCTGAAGTCCAAATTGAGGGACTGGCACCTATACTTTTACATTTTTTATTCATGAGTAGTGCCACACAACACAAAACTTACTACGTCGAAGTACTTCAGTACTACTGTAGTATTTCATACTTACTGTAGCATGGCCTGCTGCTAAGTTCATGAGCAAATACAACAGCAAATGAACACAAAACTACTGTTTCATCCAGTGACCTCGCGAGTAGTGAAGAAATTCATTCAGTGAACACAACGTAACGTAGTATGCTACGGGGCTGACCACTCATAGATGATGATTTAACTGTCGTAGATTGAGTATTCTCTCCTCTGGCCCACCTCACAAGGCCATACTGACTGCGTCTAGGTAGTTCGAGGCTTATACACCGATTGAGCCAAGTTGATGCAAAAATGCCTCTGGATTCAGCAGTTCTGTGCAGCCGTACCAAATCGAGCGTGGCGGCTGCTGTCCCTTAGCGTACGCCAACAGGTTCTGATACTCGTTGTAGTTGCCACCGCCAATCATAAATACCATCACCTCCCGGAAAGGCGACCGCTGTCGGGGCACGTCGCCGTTTGCCTTGATCTGTCAATGTGCAAAGCATCGCATTAGAATATTGGTGTCAAACTACGCTATCACTAGAACAAGTTTACCTTCGGATCCAAGTACAGGAAACTTTCGTCCTCCGTGTTCGGCTTCATCTCACAGAGAGCGTCTGTGACACGAGTGACATGCAGTTTCTTGTTCTCCGGCAGAAAGTTTTTGAAGCTTGCTGCCGCTTGAGCTAGGAATCCCTGAGCCAGACCCTTGAATTTGCTCATATTCACGCCGCCATCAGGTCCCGCACCAGTTTCAGACTGGAGGCCCGCCGCGACGCTAGCACGTCGTTGGAAAGCGGAGTGTTTTCTAAGGAATTTCCACGCCTGAATGTATGCCTCTGGCTGCTCCGATGCCGTAGCGCATTGCTGGTAGGCATTCTCGAACTCGGCCATTTCTGCCCCACTCGCACCGCTCGACAGGAAGTAAATCATTAGCAAACGCATCTTATCTGCCAGAGTACCCATTTCCGTGCTTGACAGTAGCTGCAACACTTCAGCCTTATCCACGTGTGAGCCATCGATGAGTTTCTGCTCAAGCATCGAAAAAGACGGGATGTGGCGCTTCGTAACGCCCTCAAATGCTGCGTGGAAAATGTTCGTGTGGACTTCCAGCATTTTCTTCTTCTCCACAAGTGCTGGCAGTGTGTCGACAGCGGCAACAAGATCTTTGGTGCCATTCATCAGCGTATCACTGTTACCCGTCTGCGCTCTAATTTGTTCTTCTTTCCTGGTAACCTGTTTCATCTCCTCCTCATTGGCATCGATTGCGTCCGGGAACAGACTGCCGGCATGCGTCTCGAAGAATTTGTCGCTCGTCACGTCCAAGTCGTACGTGCGCTCAACTGATCGCCCGTCAGCGCCACCATCCTCTTCGCTAGAAGTCCTCACAGTTACCTTGACACGGTTCATCTGAATGGTGAGAATGTCATCAACGAGTGCCTGGTACGTCGATGGGTGGTACAAACTCGATGCAATATCCTCGTTGCGGTCCATAATAATAAGCACTGGGCGCTGCACAAACAACAACAAAAAGTCAGTTGGCAACACTTTAGCTAGCTTCGCTACATGATTTGCACAATACCTGAAAGTTGGACGAGTTCTCGGTGAAGACCCCGTTTCTCGCAGTCTATGTATGACCAGAGGCACACACGGAAGAAATTAGTCAGACGAACCGTTCACGCGCAAAACGACCGCAGCCCCAATCCATACCAGGTGCTCTCGTATCGTGGAGCTCAGCTGTTCTGCCACCATTCGTGACGGCCCATCATTGTTAGGACACCGAATCACGGGCACGCGTCCCGTTGTAGCGAGCACGGAGAAAAGCCCCTTGACGATCGCCGCCATGGACTGTTCAATCTGCACGTCCGCCACGTTCGGGTCGTTGTACGCCTTGTAGCTGTCCGGCAGGTTGAGCGAGAAGAGGCTCGGCTCGAGCGCCACGAAGTTGGTGTACTGGTCGTACACCTTGGCGATCTGCGCAAACAGCCACCCCACACGTGTCACCTCGCCGCTCCATCAGGCCGCAGCCGTCTCCACGTACCATGCTCGTGCAGCCAGCCTCCACCGAGGCCCGGGCCAAGTACTCGAGCGACTCGCGGCTCAGCGGGTAGGCGAAGTTGAGGTGCACGGAGCTGTAGAGCTCCTTGGCGCAGTCCGAGACGATGCGCTCGAGGTTCGCGTGCGTGGGCTCCACGAAGTAGATGGCGGGCACGTCGGGGATGGCGTCGCGCTCCGTGTCCAGCAGCATGTGCAGCGTCACGCCCTTCTTGCGCAGCTCGTGCAGCTTGAGGATGGGCGAGATGATGTCGCGGCAGCTGCGGTCGTAGACCAGCACCTTCCACTGGTCTCCCCAGCGGTCCCTGCGCGTGGCAATCCGCTGCGTTAGTCTCAGCCGCGCGTTGGCAATTGCTCGGGCCTTGCCGCTACGTCCGAGCGACGTACGCCGAGTCCTGCGCCACGTCCGCGAAGCCGCCGGCGCTCTCCGAGTTGAAGTCCAACATGCGCAGCAGATTTTCTGCATGAGGGGGACACGAATGGGGTCAGAGATGGGGACGCGGAGGGGGGGGGGACGCGGACGCGGACGCACCGCGCTGCTTCTCCTGCATCGACTGCGCCGCCGCCGGGGTCATCATCGTGGGAGGGCGGACACGTAGACACCTCGATTGGAAGATCTCTCTCCGGGTCCGTTAAGTGCGGGTTAAGTACGGTTCGGATGGGTGCCCACGACATCCACAGGTCAGAGGCGTGCATGCGACGGGCGGTGTTGAAGCTGACGACCTGCGGCGCGATTCTTACAGTACAGTGTAGATAGAGTGTGGAAATGTGTCGTTGGGTTTACGCATTGTGCTTAACATGCAGTCGATGATTTACGCGTTGTACTTGACATGAAGTGTGGTCGCCATTATATCCTGGCGCCTCGGTAGCAAAACTCGCGAGCGTGAGCCTAAGTGCAGAGCGACATGGCGGAGCTGAGGCGCAGCGTTTCCTCGACGGCGGAGACTCTCTTGAGCGTGGCCTCCAGCATCTCGGCCACCTTGGAGTACATGGCGGTGTCCTGCTCCGTGGCAGGGTTGCTGCCTGTGCTGCACTTGCTGGCGGTCGTCGCGTCCGCGGCGCTCTTGAAGCGCAGCTTGCACGTGCCCTTGGAGTGCTTCAGGAAGCGCATGATGGACGCGAACGATGTACTCGCGACGGACGCGCCGTTGATGTTCATCAGCACGTCGCCCACCGCGAGCGACTCGACGCCCAGCACGTCACTGCGGGACGCGAAGCCCTTTATCCTCGCGCCCAGCTCCTTCGTCGCCGGCTCCAGCACAATGCCGAAGCGGTCGCTCGGGTTCCAGAGCACCGACGTGAGGCCCTCCACCCCGCTGGAGGAGAAGGCGCTCGAGGAGAACGAGCTGCGGTACGTCGAGCCCGAGGACGACGTGCTGTTCACGCGAATGTCTACACTCAGCTGGTGCAGTTGGGAGAGTAGCTCCTTGAGCTGCAAGGAGATGGTGCTGGAGTCCACGGGGTCCAGCGACGAGGACACGGTGGACAGCTTCCTCGTCTTGACGAGCATGGGGATGTCGTCGTCTTCGTCCTCGCTCTGCGTGTTGCCGAGGTGGTCGTCCAAGGACGCGGAGCGCTGGTGCAGCGTGGCCACGGCGCGCGCCCCCGCCTTGCGGATGAGGTCAATGGAGAAGTTGGGCAAGCCGGCGGCGAGCGCCAGGTCCACGGGGTAGCGTCCGCCGCCGTCCTTGGCCAGCGCCGCCTGCGGACTCGCGTCCAGCAGCGCGCCCAGCAGCAGCGCCGGTGCCTTGGCCTTGATGGCCACGTGCAGCGGCAGCATGCCCGAGAGGTTCTCCAGGCGGCAGGCGCCCGGGAACGCGTGCAGCAGCGCTGAGACCACGTCGAGCCCCACCGAGGGCTCC
Source organism: Phytophthora fragariaefolia (assembly GCA_030267785.1). Classification (NCBI taxonomy): domain Eukaryota; phylum Oomycota; class Peronosporomycetes; order Peronosporales; family Peronosporaceae; genus Phytophthora; species Phytophthora fragariaefolia. Next base: position 43,290 of record BSXT01000947.1, on the reverse strand, counting down.
GTGCACGCCCAGTGCAGCGGCAGCATGCCGAAGTCGTCCTGCGCCTGCGCCAGCGCCGGGCGGGCGTCCACGAGCCGCAGCACGCCGACCCAGTCGCCCTGCTCCGCCAGCGCCAGCACGCGGTCCATGGTGCAGCTCCGTGCGCCTCTGGCCTCCGTGCTCGAACGGATTCTGAGCTCTGCGCTGAACTGCGCGGAAAGAGGCCGCGAGTGTACTGGGCGCGGCGCGGGGCGAAATCCCGTCCCACTCCGCTAACTTGCAAGCCAATATTCCGGCAGGGGGGTCGTAATCAGACGGATCCGGGAGTTCTGGGTTGCCGTGCTGCGCGGTGCCGTGGCGATCGGCCGAGCCGCGCGAGGATTTTAAGTGCTGCCACGTCGGGCAAGTCGCGAGTGCCAGCGGCGACAACACGTGAAAGTGCCGTGTGGGCGGCAGAGTCCGCGCCTGCCATTTCGAGCCGCCGACGCCGCTGGACAGTCAAGTTGCCTGCGGTGGCAGCGGCGCTGGGATCTGCGACAGCTGCGGGCGTGCCCCCAGTGCCGACGAGCAGGTCGCCACGATGGCGGCCCCCGCTCAGCGGCGCAAGGCGTCTTGGTGGCTGAAATGTCCACTGCAATTACATGTACGAGCACGGAGACCACGCATCCGCACCGAAACCATGTGGACTCTGATGCCGCCGGACCAGGTGACTTCGCCACCGAGACAGGCATGGAGAGGGCGCTAGAGCTGGCGACGACTGCAGATGCAGTTACTAGGGCTACATAGGTTTAAGGCTTCGTGGCCGACGACGGCCTTGGTGGCTGGCACCGGTGGAAAGGCACGGAGCTGCAGCCTGCAGCCTGCAGGTCTGGGTGACCCTTGGCGATAGCGTCGATGACGATGTTGGACACCGAATTTCCAGTGTCGACTTGGGTTTTTACGGCTTGTCACTTTTTTTTACAAACTGTAATTACAGTTTGCGAAAGCCAATCGCAGATGAGGATGTAGCCACCACTCGTTGGCTCCGAAACGGTCCGCGACGCTTCCACAGCTCACTTCCGTTTTCGATCTCGTAGCACACAGTGACTTTTGTCTGAATGTGCGCTGTACCCGTGTATAAAATTCCCTAGTTGAGCAAATGATCCTTTTTAATCAGCTACTCTGAAAGAGGTTTAGTCGCCTCGCGCAAGAAATGTTAGATAGCAAGTTCTGATGCTCACACACAATTGCATTTCCCGCATCGCTGGCTGGCCCTGCGAAAGTTAGCGGTACATGTAGGCTAGGGCAGACTGCAAGCCGTTGACGGTGACGAACTTTGCCTGTGACATGGCCGTTGTTCGGCGGTTCTCCTTGTGCAGCAGAGGTCGACTTCAGTTGACCCCTCCATGCCCTGGTCTGATCAGTTCGGCCACAATTCTTACTGTGGTGACATCGACACGGACCATGTTGGAGGCAGCGCTGGAAAGTGTATGCCGTTTCGCCCCGCGTTCAACCACATTGCGACCGCGCTTCACATGGCATGTGACGAGCTGTTGAAGCGCCGCCACAGCTGGGAGCGGGCCGGCCCATGCATTTTTTTCAGCGTCGCGCCTTCGGCCTGCTCCACATTGAGCAGTACAGCACAGTATCCTCAATGTTGCGACTCGCAGCTTGCGAACGAACTCTTGGACACATCACCGCAGCAGGACAAAGATGGCGTACCCAGGGCGGGAGCCGGAGCCGGGCCAATCACGGGCTCAACCCAAATTTTTCCAAAAAAATTCCATCCCTAATCGCCGAGTTGGCTACTTTTTCCGCGTCGGCACGCACTTGAGGCCAATTGCCAAGAAGCGCGCGCGGGCTCAGTGCAGCGAGTCCCCAGCATGAAGCGCGAGCGGTCCCCGAGCGTGCCGGCGCTGCCCTGCCTGAACGCCGACCGCGGCATCGACGTCTATCGCCCACAGAGTCGCGCGGGCCGCCCCACCGATGCGGTGACGCACAAGCGGCTGCGCGGCCGCAGCAGCGCCTCCTCCTTCAGCAAGCCGCGCGGTGGCATCAGCTACAGCAACAGCAACAGCAACAGCAACAGCAACAGCAACAGCAATAGCGCAGGCGACTACAACTGCAGTAGCTACAGCAGCCGCAGCAGCGTTGGCATCCACGTTGGCGCCACGTCGTCGCCCCCCGGAATGTGCCAGCGGGCGCCGATCACACCGACGTCGACGAGCGCGTCGCCGCCCGCGACGCTGATGCAGTTCGCCGACTTCTTCGTGGACCCGTCGGCCGTGTCACCTGCCGAGGCTGTGAGCCTCGCGGAGGAGATGGCCGCGGACTTCTACAGCGAGGTGTCCATCATGTACGACATGCTGTCGGACATCAAGACGCCGACGGGCGAGGGCCGCGCCGTGGACGAGCTCATGCGCCGCATGCAGAGCTTGTTGGGCGCCGGAGGCGGCAACCTGGCGACGCAGGTCGGCAACGTGCGCGCCCTCTACAACGGGCTCATCCGCGTGTTCGTGTTCCTGTACCAGCGGTACTACCGCGCGTTCGTGGTGCTGGAGGTGCACGAGTTGCTGGCCGCGTGCTGGCAGCGGCTGCTGGCCTTCGTGATGGAGTACCGCATCCTGGACGAAGTGTTCGTCCGCAAGGTGTACGACCACGTCGCGCGGATCGTGGGCTCGGTCTGAGCTGCGGGTATCAGGCCAGCCAAAGCAGCTGCAGCGTCCGGCGCGAGTCGTTCGTGTCCATACTTGGCGTCCGGCCACTCCGCGGCCTCACTTAGTCCGGCTCCCCCTCAAAGTATAAAATAAAGCGTGTTATCATTAGTCCCCCCCCACTCCGCCTGTTGGACGCCGCTCCAATTCTCGCGTTAAAACAGTTAACCCTTCGTCCTGGACGCAACACAGAAAAGGCCTCGTCACTCCTCTTATTCGCGTCAGACGCGACTCGCTATTTTTGACGCGCCCCCCCATACAAACGCCAAGTGTGACAGAGGGCGACATAGAGCGCCCTTTTCTCCAGCTCCCGCATTAGGCAATCGGCGCCCATGACGACGATCTGCGGCGCGCTGCAGCAACTCACGAGCGCGTGCGTGGCGTCCGCCGAGTCGCCGCCCGCGCGCGCGGCGCCCGCGCCCGCCGCGCTGTTCCCGGGCGCCACGCGCGCGGGGCTGGCGGGCTACACGTCGCTGGACCAGTTCACGCGCGCCGTGGAGCGCGTGACGACGCTGCGCGTGCCGCGGCTGCGCGCGGGCGGCGCGCCGGGCTCGCTGGACGCGCGGCTGGGCGTGCAGCTCGTGGCCTCGGCGCGCCGCGACTTCCGCGTGTGCGTCAACTTCGTGCTGCCGGGCAGCGACGCCGAGGCGCTGGGCATCCACCCGGCGGCGCTCGTGGTGGCGGTCAACGGCCGCTCCGTGCGCGGCCTCGGCCTGCCGCACGTGCTGGCCATGCTGCGCCGCGCGCTGGCGCTGGACGGTGACGCCCGCGCGCTGGACGGAGACGTGGCGGAGCCCGACGGAGACGTGGTGGAGCTGGCCCTGGCGCAGCGCGAGCACGAGGTGCACGTGGACCGCAACCCGTTCGCGCTCACGCGGTTCCCGTCGCCGCAGGGCCAGCACCTGCCGGGCGTGACGCAGTTCCGCGACGGCAGCGCGGACGACGCGGCGCCGCTGCAGGCGCTCGCGGAGCCGCCGCCCGCGGCGCAGCTCGGGCGCGAGCGCTCCAGGTCCTTCAAGCACTTCTGGATGTCGGACAGGTCCAGCAAGGCCTGCTACGAGTGCGAGCAGCTCTTCTCGTTCTTCCGGCGCAGACACCACTGCCGCTCGTGCGGCCAGATCTTCTGCGCGAACTGCTGCGCCAGGCTGCCGCAGTCGTTCGGCGGCAACAAGGTGGACGAGTCCATCGAGCGCCTCCGGAAGCAGTTGGTGTGCCACACGTGCCACCGCCAGCTGCGAGAAGGGCTGCAGATGGAGCTCACGGGCGCCAAGTTCGAGGACGACCCGCAGAAGCCGACCCACTCGCCGCCCGCGCACACGCTGCTGCTCATGCCGCAGCACCTCGTGGAGGCCATGCAGCGGTCGACCTCCGACGCGTCCAATTACAAGCAGCTGGACAAGTCCGAGCTCTTCGACAAGGACGACGTCTGCGACGACATGCGCGTGACGGAGCAGCCAGAGAAATCCAGGCCGCCGGTGCTCTTCAGCATGTTCCCCAAGGTCCAGATCGTCGCGAGCGCGCAGCATTTGGCGCATCAGCCGCATTTGCACGAACTGACCAAGGAGGTGAAGCAAAGTGGCCACGAGACCGGACGCAGGCTGAGGACGCTCAGCGAGCCGCAGATCCTGTTCGAGAGGAAAGGTGCACAGCATGCGGCTCAGAAGCTGAAGCGCTCAAACAGCCAGGCGGATCTGGGAAACCCAAGCAATCACCGTTGGAGCGAGGCAGAGTTTAAGCGCCTTGTCGCTGAGTCAAACGCACAAGCTCGGCTGGCCGGCGCATTTCCCACGACGTCGAACGCGTTCACGGCACGACCGAAGGCACTTTCAGCATCTTTTGACACGCCACGATTCGGAAACACTGTCCAGTGGTCCCCTTTTGGATCGGACAAACTAGCATCAAAAGATGTCGGCATTCTAGCCGTGGTTGGACTTGCCAAGGATGCTCACGACGAATCAGAAGATCCTGAGCGTGTCCTCCGAAGAGATGCAGCGATGGACCAAATGTCTACGGATGCTCGTGATCGTATTGAAGAGCGCATTTTTCATTTGCTGGACACCTCTCCGGCAGTATCGCAGCTGATTATGGTGGAGCAACACCGATGGATGCAGATTATCAACCTTTTCGCTCACCGAGCTGCACTTACTGTCTCGTGTGAACCTGATCAAGGGGACTTATTGGACATCATGCAGTATGTCCGTATCCAGTGCTTGGATGGTGGTCGTGTGCAAGACAGTTTCTTCATTGATGGTGTCCTTGTCCACAAAAGTTTGGCTCGAAAAGGCATGAGAAGCGACATTTTAAACCCACGTATTTTGTTGATCGCCTCAGCCTTAGACTATCAACGCAAGAAGGAGACCATATCGTCGTTGGAAAGTGTAGCCGGTCAAGAAGTGGAGTATATGCACATTGTGACGGAGAAGATTATGACACTCAATCCAGATATCGTCTTGTTCGAGGGACATGTCCACAGAGTTGCCGAGGAGCTGCTTTTCAAAGGAAACGTTGCAGTTGTGAAGAACGTGCGACTACTTGATCTGCAGCGAATTGCGCGTTGCACAGGGGCTTCGGTACTGACTTCCTATGATCATATCGACAAAATGTCGGATGTTGGGGTGATTGGTACGTGCAAACGATTCTACGTATTATTAAGCGACCAAGAGCCGAAGAGCGCGAAGAAAATTGCGTTTAGAGCAAATGCTGATGGAACTTACGTAGCGGACGAAGACTCTGGCATCCCTCGGCAACGGAAAAAGCGCACCCTGCGCCAAAATATCGTGTTTGAAGGAGGCATCACGTCTAAGGGATGCACTTTGTGCTTACGCGGCGGAACGCACGATGTTTTTACAGAGATCACGAATGTATTGACTATCATCATTCGTGCAGCATTCAATATGAGGCTTCAGCGATCTGTGTTGGCGGCTTATGGATACATAGCTCCTAGCCAAAACCACGAACGCTCTGTCGCGGAGGAGTGGTTTGCTAAGTCGTCGACATCCCTGTACATTTCGCTCAAGTCTAACTCACTCTCTATGCGTGCCGCTTTAAAAGAAACGCAAGCAATGTGTAAATGGTGCAAAGCGCACACACGCTTCAATAACATAAGTTCGTTACGGGTGGTACGTGGGGCAGATGATGACGATGTAAGTGCTTCCACGAATGCAACCGTAGTTGCGTCAGGCCATCCCAATTGGTGTACGTGTGGTGCTAAATCGTCGAGCTCACTGAGAGACCGCATCCTCTTTTCTACTTGCTGGAGCACATTGGAGGGCAAGACTGCATCAAAAGCAGATATGATGTGTATCGATTTTTACAGCTCGAACGACATGTCAGTGGGTCAATTCCTGGAGAATTTTTGTTTTGGTAACAGTAAGGCTGAGTTCAAGCGTGCATTCACAACATCAAAACTATCGTTTTCCCATGATACTGGTCGAGTCATTGTGCGAGTGAAGGACTTGAATGATTTTAAGGACACGAGCGATCAGCTCCCTCCAGCAGAGTTTCTCCGCGAATTCAGCTATCGGGCTGTCTTGAAACAGATTCGATCCGAAGATGTGCTAATGTGGTCGCGAAACATGAGTGGTGGAAATATTTCTCCGCTTCTGTCCTCAGAGTACTCGGTAGTCCCAAGTGACTTATGGAACTATTCGTTTGGTAAATTCCTGGAAGATATGTTCTACGGAAAGGCGATGGACATTGACTGCATCCGCTTCCCCCACTTAGCTGGTGTTAGTGGGTCGCGTGATGCTTCATTGGTACACTACTTCTGTCGGCGTGGAAGGGTAGTGAGCGTACATATCGAGCCTCTTGAGCCCGTTCTTCACGTAGCTCTGCAGCCTGCTCTATGGCAGGATCATATTGATCACCAGGTTCAACTTGAGGCCATCCATGACTTGTGCGATCTTGTTCGTGAAGTTTATAAAGTTACGACTTCGAAGGTTGCTGAGTCGATGGCAGACCTTGTCACACCGCTGCACGCTAAGCAAAACCTGAAAATCCTGCGAAATGAAGTTCAGCAGTGGTACTCCTGCTTTGGCGCGAAAATCGAGTCAAACCCCCCGCAGGATGTTTTTGCGTACAACGCGCATGTCCGGGAAATATACGAGTACGCAGTTGGGTGGAGCTTACGTATCACTCGAGCTGTGCAGGCTACCGTGAAACCTACAATGGCGAGCCTCGTCAACAGCCCGAAAAGTGCGCTCCCCAAGGCCTGGTTTGATCAGCTTGCACAGCAGGCGGAATCCAGTGACCGCTACAGTGAGCCGTCTACCCCCAGTGTACTAGGGGCCGCGCCAGTGAGCATCAACTTTCAGGAGCCTGGAAACCTTGCTCACCTCGCAAGTTTCGCACGCAGCTTGGCTACTGCTAACAACGACTCACCAGCTGCAGGAATGACCAAGGTTGTCAACGAAGTGACCAATACTTTGCGACAGAATGGAACTACAAGCTCACACCAATCGGAGCCATGGGATACAGATGAAAGCTATGATCGTTACGATGAGTCCAGCCATTCATTTCCAGCCGATTATTTAGCAGAAACTGAGCCGTTCCCAGCTGCAGCCCCGGTATTTGGGCAAGCTGTCTCCACGTTGGGTGTTCCTGGTCACATTTCATCCACCATGGGGGCCCTTGCGTCCAAGAAGGCGCTGGAGAACTTCCGGTTAACCCAGCAAGCGAAAAAGCCAGATGGCTTGGGATATTTGGCACTCCCTAAACGGCTACTTGAGTGGCATCCTAGTCTACCGTTGGGGGCGAACAAGGCTGCTGTCTTGGTCAATGCAAGGCAACCCACTTCGGTGGTAGCTTACTCGCTGTTTTCGAAGGAATACAGCCAGTGCATCAACGATAATATGCGGAAGGAGGCTACCCGTTACGCCCTTGCATCAAAGCCTGAAAGCGGTGACCAGCCAACGATCGACTGCGGGCAGTCCGATGAAACGAGTAGCATGCTGCGCATTTTGCGCTCCGCTACGCGAAACAACGTCGATCACAGTTTTGTCGACGAGAACCAGTTTCAATCTGCCATGCGCTTTAGCTGCAAGTCATACTATGCAATGCAGTTTCACGCCCTTCGAAAACTATACTACGGCGGTGATCGAAACTATGTTGAATCTCTTTGCAACTGCCAGCAATGGAATGCGGCCGGTGGTAAGTCTGGGGCTGGATTCCTGAAGACGCGTGACGAACGTTTCATTGCCAAAGCCATCCCTGAGATCGAGCTGCAAATGTTTCTGAGTATGGCAAACGAATACTTCTGCTACATGGCGAAGACCTTTGAAAATGATTTGTCTTCAATGCTGTCAAAGGTGCTCGGCATCTACAAAGTGTCGATTTCTAACACAACTCAAAACGGAGATAGTGATCAAAACGTTCGCATGTGCGTGATCGTGATGGAAAATTTGATGTACGGGCGCGAGGTAGACTTTTCGTTTGATCTGAAAGGCAAAATGGAAGGTCGTTATAAAGAAGACCGGAATGGAGATAGCCGTAGTGTGCTGTGGGATCGTAACTTTGTGGAGCTGGCAGGCGGCATCCCTCTACCTCTGCAGGAGTCGGCTTTGTCGCTACTCCTATCGGCCATCATGAATGACACAACGTTTTTGGCATCAGTTCAAGCAACCGACTATTCAATGCTGGTGGGCTACGATGTAAACAAGCAGGAACTGGTGGCCTGTATCATCGACTACATCCACAAGTATGACTTCATGAAGATGATGGAGCACGCTGGCAAGAGACTGATCCAAGAAGAAGGTGAAATCACCGTGCTCAACCCGAAACACTATCGCAAACGCTTTTGTTTGGCCATGAACAAATATTTCGTTACGATTCCATCGCGCTACACTAAAGTGACCACAGTTATGCGGAATACTGCGTCTGCCACTGCTTCTTCCACCACAGTTGGTAGCACGAACACGATTAATCAAGACGAAAGGGAGGATTACGCACAACCTCCGTACAGCACTAGCACGACTGCCAGCAGTGTGAGCACACTCACAAACTCTGTCGTGGGTACTCATCGTCGACAGATGTAGGCGACAGCCGCAACAAATCATGATAGTTATTTACTGTACAATAGCAAAAGCTGTCGGCGCTGTGAGACTGAACAGTGTACCGGCCTTCAGACCGAGTGAGGTGGTACCATATCATAGACTGAGACGAAAAGAGCAGAAATTCACCTCAAGGTAAAAATGAAATGCAGTTTCAAACCTACGCGTTCTTGTACTTCGTGCCTCTTCACAGGCAGCGACAAGCTTTGCCTCATGGCGGTAAAGGACGAGAATGGAGACAATCGTGTTGCTTGAAGCAATTCTCTATGACTATTGCCCCCGTCCATCGGTGATGAATCCGTTCAAGCCTACGGAAAAACGCTGGCTGTCTGCTCTTCGTCAAGCAAAAGCTCCACCCCCACGTGAAGTTGTTGGCAAGGTGCAGGTTTGTGATGCAATATGCTGTGTCAAAGGATAATATGCTGGCTGGAAACTTACATTTTTTTCCTTGTGTGCCGTGCCAGTTAATTCGACGTAAATACACGACAGGCGAGGCAAAATCAGCGCAGTCGACATATTGGCTGCACTTTGAAGACATAAGTATCCGAAATGACCGCGACATGCCACTTTACGTGTTGCTTTCACGTGCAAACGATGCAGTCCTGGATGATGATCGTGCCATTCAGAATATGGATGCTAACGCGCAGCCTGTGCTGCTTGATTGTGGTCCCGAAGGCCAGTGGAAAGGGTCACACATGCCTCGCATATATGAGCAGGAATTACTTTTTTTCGACCCCATGGTATTTGCAAGTGTGGCTATTGGAAAGCCCGCGGCGGCAAAGCCCCCTACAGCACAAGTGGTTGTGTTTGCATATGGAGCCTTTGAGACGTATATTCCCCCAACGAAGTCTGCGGAACAAATTGCACTTGAAATGGAAGCACTCTCGAATAGATTCTTGCAAACTGTGATGGAGGTGGAACAAGACGAGCTACAAGGTGATAGCGATTTATCACTAGATGCACTGCAGCGCAATGCACGGCAGCTCTTTCGCATGTTTGACCAGGACAAATCTGATTCAATAGACTTCGAAGGTACTGATCACATTCGTCGCCATGGCGAATTCCGTCTCACTTGTGCTTTCATCTGCAGAGTACAAGCAAATGCTGGCTTACATGAGGGTCAACCTGTTGGAATCTAAGGCTAAGCGATTCTTTCAGTTGGTGGATGACCAAAACAAGTAAGATTTCACTGAACCTTACACATAGTTAAGTTCTGACGACTTCATTAAAACTGTGGTTGCTTTTCAGGGGCTACATCGATGAGCGAGAATTTGTTATCGCTATGTACATCACGAACTACTTGCGCACCCGTCAAAAGAAACGAAAGATAGAGGGTACCAAAACTAATAATTCGACGCAAAACCTATCACCAACCGACGTATTTCATCAACTAGACGGTGACCGCGACGGATTCCTGAACGCGTTTGAATACGAAAAAGCGTTGGAGCTTCTCAGCATACCTCTCCGTACTAAGCGTGATCGCAAAAAAGCCCGAGCTAAGCTCCCTAAATCTTTGATGATTTCGCTAGAAGAGTTTAAGAATGCATGGGTGGAGTTAGTAGACATCCGACAGGAATTAGAGAAACGTAATGTTGAGGGCTTTGTTGGAATGATAGATCGAAAGAAAAGCAAAAAACTAGTGGAGCAAATGCGGACGGTATTGTTGAATGAAATTCACCGAGAAGAACAGGAAGAATTAAATGCTGCTCTAAACGCTAAAGAAGAAGTTGTCCGTCTTGAGAAAGAGCTCCGAACGATTGAGCAGGAAGAATCCAGACGTTTGTTTCAACAACAACGACATGCTGCCACATCAACCAGGACAAAGGAGGCACTGCGTGAACGCCAGGATAAGATCAACCGCAAGAGAGAGCGCATGATTAAAGATCGGCAAACTCGTGAAGAGCGGCGGTTAGTGGACCGTGCTGAAGATGAGGCCGAAAAGCGTGCAATTCATGAGCGTGAGGTCGTTCAGGAACTGATGATGACAAAAATGGAGCGCATTATTCGTCGCAAAGCTCGCTGTGGTGATGATGTTGTGAACTTACATGGCCGTGGGCTTAAGGAACTACCTCACGACTTGTATCATGGCCGAAATGCTCTCGGATCGCTGTCAAGTCTGCTTATCTTAGATTTATCTCGCAACCGACTTCAGGCTCTGCCCAGTGCCATTTTCACGCATTTATTCTCGCTGCAATTACTTAATATCAGTGAAAATGAGTTGAAAGTAATACCTGAAGAAATTGGTGAAGCCCGCGACCTGCAGTTAATCGATGCACGCAGTAATATGTTGACTACAACTCCAGTAGCGTTAACTAACCTTTACGAGTTACGCGTGCTGCACCTAGCTTATAATCACTTAGTAAGATTTGGTGACAATTGTGCTGGCCTACGATCACTTGAAAAACTGAATCTAGCTAGCACCGGGCTGGAAGTGCTAGCAGATGGAATCGGTGACGCACTAGTGAAACTTGTACGCCTTAACCTGCGCGGAAATCCATCCCTCAAGAAACTACCAAATAGCTTACAGCAACTACGCAGCCTGAACATGTTGGACCTCAGTGCGTGTGACCAGAAACGATTGGGCAAAGATGTATTCGGGGCGCAACTACTGAATCTACGAAAGCTTGACCTGTCGTTCAATGCACTGTCGACTTTGCCAGATGGAATTGGGGCTATTATCAACCTTCAAGAATTAAACTTTAAATCGAACGCAATGGGATCACTCCCTGCAGCAATCAGTAATCTTGCTGAAATCGTAGTCCTGAATGGTGAAAATAATGCGCTCCAATGGCTTCCGTCAGGGTGCGGAGAAAAATGGAAGTTACTAGAGATGTTGCGGTTATCACACAATCGTTTAACTACTATCCCTGTTACACTGGGACTGCTTCACTCATTACGCCAGCTTTATATCTCACACAATCGAATTTCAGCTCTTCCACTGGAGCTAGGCGCTTTGATTAACCTCCGAGAGATGGATGTGTCATGGAACCAACTTACGAGTATCCCGGATGAACTCGGATGTCTACAATCACTAACAACAATCGATTTATCGCATAACCAACTTTTACGCTTCCCGAAGACAATTGCAATGCTAACGCGCTTGACCCGTCTGCGCTGCTCACATAATGCTCTTGTAACTCCATTGGAATCGGGCCTTGGTGTGCTTAAATCTCTGCGCTACTTGGATCTGGCTGAAAATCAGCTTACAGATCTTGAGCCGTGTCTGTACGAGCTACCAGAACTGGAGGTGCTAAATTTGCATGGTAACAAGATAGCCTTGCTGCATCGTGAAATGGCACAACACTGCCCCGCACTTCGGAAACTTGACTTGTACAACAACCGTCTGCGTGCACTTCCGTTGGAGCTGGCTGATAGGCTACTCTCACAGCTTGATGTGCTGGCAATTGGTCGCAACCCTCTATCACTTCTTCCTGAAAAGACTTGCAGCACGTGGGTGCTGAAGGATCAATACCAAACAAGTTTTACAAACGGATATACACCGGCTGAAACTAAGGCATGGGTGGTTGATCGACGAATTTGCTACCCAGTCTTTGTACAAGTGTGGGAAGACTTTGTGGCCGATCGATCATCTCATGTATTGCCACTGCTTGATGACAAAACTGGAGTTAGCACGGAAAATGGTGGAATTTCGAAACCGCACCTTACCAGCGATGAATTTTGCAGACGTGTGAAAGCGGCCATGGAAAGTATTATTCACGATGGCAAGGAGACATACGGAGCATGGCAGCCACGATACGAACGACTTGCTCGTCACTATTACTATGAGTTCAAGCACGTCGGTCACACAATTGTGTTTGATGCATCAACTCAATACCAAATTGGGAAGCAGAACTATGATATCGAAACATGTTTGCAGCGCCAGCGACTAGAACGTGCAGCCTCTGCCATCCAAGAATGCGACGATATCCGAGCACAATTGGACGTCGCATACCGTGCCGATATCCACGTACTGGCCCTGACTACCGAGGAAGCCCATGAACGGCGTTCAGTGCACGAAAAACAGTTACTTGGACGAGCTCGACGCGACGCACAGGCAATCAACGCAGGAGCAAAATACCAAATTGAAGCTGCACAACGGAGGCATGAAGAGGCTAAACGGCTTCAACGATCCAGGTTCGCTGATGAAATGAAGCGCCTCGCTCGTGAACGCTTGCAAGTCAAACAGTATCAGAAGTCTCAAGCGAGAATAGGTAGAAAAATCGCAGCAGCTCTAGAGGGGGAAAGCGAAATCATTAGGGTGACGACTAGAAATCAAGAAACGATGTAGCGTTGAATACAAGTGCTCACTACTTAGTGTGTATGTGTATGAAACTCCGCTTTATGCATCATCATCTACAGCAGCTGCTGCTTCTGCAGCTGCTGCCGCAGCTTCATCCTCAAGTTGTTGCACCAGCTCTGCCATGGTAGTAAGGTTTTCAGCACGTGCAATTACGGCGAGTGACCACACGTAGAAGCACGATGCAACAGGGCTTGTAGAATCGACATCAGCTTTAGCGATATCTCCTAGTGTTTGCTTGGCTTTATTCACTGCTGTTGGGGAAGTTGGTAGCGCCTTCCGGATCTTGCGAAGACCGTTAGCACTAGTGTTGTCTTCTTCCGCCAGAGCTGTCATCGTTGCCAGTGAGGACTCAAAAGCGCTCAGGCACGCTGTTAGCATTGGCTCTTCCAAGAGGGGTGAAATCTTGTCCCAACTGGGCTGTCCAGTTGCTGGATTAAAGAGTTCTCGTCGCGAGTAGCCGAGAAGTTCTAGCCCTGCAGCGAAGGTGAAGAGTACGATCGGCTTGAACGGCACCATTCGGGTAGATACAATTGACAGAGTCGGGATGTGCGACACCAAAAGCTTTGTAAGGAAGGCCAAACGAAGCTCAGCTTCTTTTGTTGCGCGTTGTTGTTGGGCAGTTTCACTGAGTTCTTCGCCTTCTGGAGGTCCGGGTAATTGCGTTGCTACATTCTCCTCTTGGACAGCTACCTGGGCAGAAAACGCCACGAGGAACTCACGCAACAACGGATCATCACTGGACACACGCCGCTCGTAGTCCTTCATGTATAGTGCGCGTTCTTTCTCCTCTAGCGTTGTAAGAAACAGCTCAGTCGCGTGTCGGAAGCGATCGATCTCTTTTTTGGTGAAGGCTCGTGCGTGGCCTATCGTATCAACCGAGAAGACAAGCCACTGTTCCAGCACGTTTGGCTCCTCAGGGTTGCTCTCGTTAAGTACATCAGCGTGCAGATAGCTCTTGTACTGTCCTGCTCGCGTTAGAAGAGCTCCTAACTTCGGCACACCAAAGAACTTGACTCGAGGTTCGCGAAGTACATTTTCCACGTGCACAAACTTGGGCGGGGCAGCTGGGAGTGGGTTACCTTCTTCATCTAGAGCAGGCCCGCCATCTTCACCGACAGGTGCAATTTCTTTAAATGCATCAAACATAACCCCAACTCCACGACGTACACCTTCCTCCTCTCCTTCGTCTGGCGGCTGAGCCACGAACTTATCGACTACTGCCGACTCGGGATGCTTGGAGCTCGCCACGAAGTGGACGACGTTGTTGCCCTGCGGGTCGACGCATTTGCGACCAATGTACGCTTCCTCGGCATTCAACACGGAGCAGATCCACTCGAGAAACCTCTGGAAAACCAGCGCCACACTCGGCTGGCTGTGCAGCTCACTCTGCACTTGTTTCTCCTCTTCCAACAGCTTCTCCCAGGCGATTTCGTGCAGCTGCTGGTCTGTCGCCTCGTCCATTGCTCCCGTTAAAGACCTTCGTGCATTGTCCAGCGGATTGGTCAGCCCCGAGCGCTGCTGTTCCTCCTTGCGCTTCTGCAGCTGCTGCTGCGCCTCGACGTTGGCGACGTGTTTGAGCAGGAAATTGCCCAGGAACTCGACGGGGTCCTCCGGCTGCAGGATCGCGAGCTGCGCCATGGCCTCGGTCAGCGGCGCGCCCACGGCCTCGCGCAGGTACGCGTGGTCCAGCTCGAAGTTGTTCGCCATGCGCCGCTGCTGGAAGATCGGACACTGCGACATGGCTACATCCAAGTTGAAGCGGCGGCGTCCCTTCGCAACGCTAGAAACGCGTTTCTATTTCTTTGCACCGAACTTAACGCCTCATTCCCCGCCCTTGCACCGACTCGAAATTAGAAACCCGTTCTAATTCTACTCAGCGAACTTAATGCCTGATTCCGCTTTGGCTTTCGTGTGGACCACGTTTTTTCCCGCCACACATTTCCTTTTTGAATATGGCGGACCCGCTGCTCGTGCCCTTCACCGAGCTCTGCGGCGCGCTGCGCGGGCTGCAGGAGCAGGTGGAGCAGCTCGCGCGCGTGCACGAAGCCGTAGACGACTTCAATTCCGCGTTTGGCGCCTTCCAGGGTGCCATGGCGCTGCACGCGTCGTGTCTCACGTACCCCAGAGCGCCCAAGGCCCCGGCGCCGCCCAAGGACAAGCAGGTGACTCCAGGCACGAGCATCCCGCGCCCCAGTGACGCTCGCGTGTCATCCAGTGGCAACGGCGTCCACACGAAAAGTGACGCGACGTCGAACAGCAAGAACAAGGCCAGGGGCAAGACGGGGGCCATGAAGGCGGCTAACGGTGGGGACAAGCAGCAGCTCAAGAAGCCGCCACCTGTGACCGGCATGAAGAGGAGCGGGAAGCTGGAGCCGCACGGGCCGAGCAACACGCGCGCGAAGAGACGCAAGACGCAGATGGCTAAGGCCGCGCAGCCGGCGTGGACGTGGGAGCGCCGTACGTTCATGTGCAAGTGGTGTGGTGTGGTGAGCGGCTCATTGATGGCTGTTGCTGGTTGTAGACGTGCGGGAGAAGATCCCGCGCAAGTATCAGAGCCCCGCGGAGCTCAAGAAGCTCGAGAACATCGTACTTTACCTCAAGAACCGTCACTGCGCTATGTATGGGGTTTGCTTTCCAGTTGGTGCTGTGCTAGAGCTAATGTGTTGTGGTTCATGCGGCGATGACTGCAGTTCGATCACCGACCTGGTTAAGCACAGCGGCTTGCCGGTGATACGCTGCAAGGAGATCTTGCAGACGCTCATGAAGCTCGACATCATCGAACGCAAGCGCGAGAAATCGGTATGATTGCGATGCAGGTGTCGGGCTTAGCTTCCTGCTCGAAGTGCTCCTTGACTCACCCTATGCTTCGGTATTTGCTTGTCTTGCATGTCCAGGGGTTCGTCTACAGTTTTGGCACCTCAAACTAGGGCCTAGGTGCTGATGCGTGCAGAAGTGCTGGTGGCTGATGGGGTCTTCCTTGCGCCGCGTCTTCACATCGCGTGACTAAGTCATATTTATCCAATTGATGAGTTTTCTCCACCTAAACATTTTCGCCATTGATTCGTCACTTCAGATCCGAGTCATCTTTCGTCTCCCACCGCTCGTTGATACTTTCCTCCAGCGCCATGTCATCTCGTGAAAATCGTGGCGGTCGAGCGGGCGCTAAGGGTGACGTTTTCGGTATCACCCCGCCAGACCCATATGTGTTTCCACCGTCCCTCACAACGTCCGCGAAGCTTAATGACAAACTCATTGACCGTTCACTGTTCTTCCGACTCAGCGCTTTACTAGCCCGTTCGCCGTGGATCTGCTTGAGAGACGATTGTCGCGAAGGCTGATTACCGCGTTCTGTGGAGCTCTGGCGACGTAGACGTGTTTCGACGTCAACACGATTATCACCACCGTGATCAAGCCGCGGACTACCTAGATGTCTTTTTCGAGAGGAATCATGATGGCTAAAAGAGGTTGTCGAACGTGTCGTCAGCTTTTCACTCTCGCTCTCACTGTGTCGCCGAGAGCCGGCATCGTTTCGATACGCACTCACACTGCGCGACTGAGGAATTCCAACATGATGGAAAGATTGCTGAGGTAACTGCTGGTGATGATGGTGGTGATACGCATACTGCTGCTGGTGATGGTAAGGGTGGAACGCGTGTGGGTGCTCTACATCCCCCGCATACATCGTCACTCCGGCTGCCGCAGATGCGGCAGCATCAGGCTTCGCGTTAACAGGGGCACCGGGACCTAAAATGGAGCGTAGAATATTGTCCGGGTGAAGTCCAACACCCGCCACCTGGGCCATTCTATTCTCTGCAAACACTGTCGGGTCCCGTGAAGCAGAAAGCAATGCCAGGTGCGCTGCTGAAAACGCGCGCCGAATCTGCATGATTCTGAAACAATTTCTTCCTACATTGTTGCTTGGACATAACGGGTCCTCGATAAACACCGGATCAAACTTGTGCGGATCGTACGTTTGCTGCTGCAACTGTGGATAGTCCAGTAAACCTGTCGCGGCACCCATGCCGTCCAGTGCCCGGGATGCTGGCAAGTCCAATGACGAGCGGTAACCATACCGCCTCAAACCTTGAGCAGAAGCTGCTTCAGCGTTCGGCGATAGCGACTGCCCATGTGGCTGCATTGGTACCTGCCAATGTTGAGCATATCCGTATTGACTTGTGCGGTCGTCCACTGCTGCATCATCGGCTGCGTATTGTTGCTGATACTGATGCGGCACTTGATGCATATCTCCCAGGCCTGCCATGAAGGTACTTTCACGATTAAGGAAGCAGCGAGAAGCCACACTAATTCCAGTCGTGCGTGGATCAAATCGGTTGCCATAGAAATCCAAGAATCCCATAAGCATCAGACCAAAATCGGCAACGCCTGCCTGCACCGTTGACAGGCTGTGTTGGACTGCACGGGAAGCATTTGCAAAACCGTTCGGCATGGTATCACTATGCTCTTGGAGGTAGCGAGCCACGAGCAATAGTAACGCATACGATGATAACCCGCCAGAGTAGGCTACAGCTAGGCCACGCTCTATAGCGAAGCTTTTCAAAACAAGCATCATCGGGGCTAGCGGCGGGAATTCATGGAGAAGCGCAAGCACGACGTCATTTGTAGCTAAGCCGTTATGGCCTGGACCCTCAAATGAAATATCGAGCCTCACGTTGTATGGTGGTGCTGTGAGCAACGTGATAATCGGAACAGCAGCATGCGGTAGAGTTTTTACTGAGTCACGCACAACCCAAGGCTCTTGCCTCAACTTGCGCGCAAGATTCTGCTGCCACGTTTCCTTGATTGCATTTCGCCCTTCCAGGACACCAGCAGCATCAGCAGGTGCATCACGACGAACCTTCGGCAGACAGATAACGAGATCGACGTCGCTTGATGGGAGCACAAGTCGTGTTACATGTGACCCATATGGGCGCACCTGAGCACGCGGCCACAGCGATTGCACAGTTGCCGTGCACAATCTTTGCGCAGCGAGCTGAGCAGGAAGGCGGGCATCACTGTCGGCTTGTAGCTGTGCAGCGAACTCGCACAGGTCCCAGTGCAGCTTGCTCCTCGGGGGAAGAACCGACAGTGGAACTGATACGAAGGGGCCCAATACGGAGTTTGTCGTAGCGTACGTTTCCGGAAGAGGAGGTCCCGCAGTAGGTGGGCTGTCGACCTGCTGATCCAGGGACGACGGAGCGGGGGAGAACGGGGTTGGGGAGGAGCTACAGGAGCTTTCGTTACCCAGGGATGATTCGTCCAATCCACCCGTGTTCGCTAATCCAGACGATTGTTGGAGGTGTAATTCCTGCAAGTCATTTTCGACGTTGTGTAGTTTGACTGTCAATGTTGACACGGTTTGTTTTAGCGATGCAATTTCAGAGGACGCATTAGCGGCTTGCTCATCAATAGTCTACAACAAAATAGATCAGCAACTCGTTAGAACACGAAGCCGGGTAGTCAGTTGATTCTTCTTTATCAAACCCACCTTGCTTTTCTCAGCTAGCTTTTCTTCCAGTTGAGTGATTCTCTCCATAACAACCGTAATTTTTCCAAGTGCATCACTATCAACAGACATTTCAGTCTTTACAGGTAAATTTGCCGTTGTATTTCCACACTGGTGCTCATCATGGTTATCGGCTGTTTCTTCGCCCTCTCCGGGTCGGAGGCTGGCGACACTATGACAAGCACACTTGCAACAATGAACACATTCTGTCCACATACCTCCCTTCCCACCAGAAGAACTAAAGCACTGCTTTGGACTTTCATAGATGCTTGGGCACCCATCTTTTCGAGCATCACGCTCCTCGACAATCTCATCTTCGTCGTCCTCATGGGCATAATTAAATGGCCACGGTCGTCGCCGACGTTTGATAGCACGTTGGCGATCAAAGAACCCTCCTTCCCGATACAAAAAATCTGACTCATTGTCACTATCGGCAACGCTTGACGTTCCATCGCAATGCTCTCGAATAGATGTGCCTGTCAAACCGTGCCGATCATGGTCTTGTGTTTGGGTAGAACCTCGCTTGCTGACTTCCATCCCAGCTATCTTGGAGAATGATGCCAGCGAATATTTTCTTGTAGATCCCGATATTCTTGCGTTTGCAAAACGAGACGAAGCAGAAGATGTGGATGAAGAGGACGAGGGAGGAGGTGGCAGGTCCAGACCGGTAGTTGTAGGTGTACTCGATGGCGCACCCTTATCTATGCCGCTTTCTGGAGTCTTGAACTGCCAGTGGTTAAAATGCCAATCCAAGGCGGGAGATGGCGAAATGGTTCGATTCGCCGAAGTCTGCAATGAGAAGACGGATGGAAGATACCATTCGAAGTTCGATGATTCTGAAGTTGAAGTTGCCTCATGGGCAGCACTTATGGGCTGTTCTGGAGATGACTGGTTTTCTTCATCGTCGTCATCGATAGATCGACGGGGACCACGCGACTGTGAATGTTGATCCCGCGGGGCTAATGAAAGAAAAAATGGAGTCGTTGTTGAGGAGTAGAGCGATTGTGAGCCAAAAGTTGATAATGGTAACGCGGAAGCTGACGAGATCGACGTTGTTGTTCCAGTCGAGCCAACATTCGAAAAGAAACTCAACCGTGGACCATCGTCATGCGTACTTCCACTATCACTGCAATCAGGTAAGCGTAGTTGGTCGTGCCGAGTAGGCGAGGAGTCCGAACCCGTGGTGGCACCACTGTGTTCACCGGAATGGCTTTCGTCGCTCAGTCGAGACGAGTGCCCTTTTGTCGATGATGAGCTGAGCCTTGTAGGATAATGCGTCGCTACATCGTACAGCTTGCTGCTAATTCCATCTTCCATATCTAGTGGAGCATCAGCTAAGGTGTGTTTCTTCTTTTTCGGCTTCTTCTTTTTTTTCTTTTGCCTGATTAGAACAGTACCCTTTAAGTTCGGTTCGGGGGAAATTCTCCACCCACCAGGAGCGAATTGGCTACCACCCACAGCGGTATCGATGACCTCACGTAGCACGTTGTCAACGCACGCAAGTGCTTCTTCGTGTTTCCTGCGAAAGTGTTCACAAAGCTCGTGTAGTACGCTGCTAAATCGTGTCTGTTGAGCTGCCCGAAATTCATTGTCACGTTTCCGCTGCTTGATCATCTTCTTCCGGCTCGCACGCCGCCGCTGGGAGTGGTTTGTGGTTATGGACTTGGCCTTTCTTCCATTATCCACAGATTTATTGGCTTCAACAGGAACGTAGCTTGCACTAACGACAGACAATTCTTCCTCCTTCGACAATTTATCGCAAAGCAGCAGTGAACATTGCTCTTGAAGATGCTCTGCGAGTAATAGCTTAATCACTGCTGCTTGTGGAGAAGTGATTGCGTCTTCAAAAGAGCTAGTAAAATAAGTATCCACAGATATTCCGTGGCTTACCCTGCGCTGAAGCATGGCCATTATGTCCATAAGACCCTCTAAAGATGACCGCGCAGCTACAACTTTTGCCGCATCAGCTTTTGGGGTAGGCATCGATGGTTTCAGATCCTGAAGGTGTACAATAGTCTTGCTGCCCAGAGCTTTCAACACGGCCGACCTTTGAATATCACTTGCAGCTTCCCACTCTCGAACTAAATGGAGTTTGGACGCAAGTCCTTGCAGAGGGATTTTTGTACTCGCGTCTTTCTTGTGTTGCTTCCAAGATGCCCAAATATTGAGTTCCTACAGCAATAATTATCGTGAACAGTCAGTCAGCTTGAAAGCCCTTAAAATACGTAGCGCAATAGTGGCACACGCACGATCTGATTGACGAAAAGCGCCTGGAGTGAATAGTAACCTTGCTCCTTGAGCCACTATTACACACAGCATGACACGAATGAGAACTCTGACTGGGAACACAATACCCAGCAGCACTCAGCACCTTCGTCTCTCCCCACACGCGCTGCTTCAGCATGGATTCCTCGGGACACTCGCTCAAGAATCCTCCGCTGGAAATCACCTCCATCAGCTGGAGAAAGTCTGCAAACCTCGACTCCTTCCTGTCCGACTGGAAAAGCTCCATGGACAACGCCACCGTGTCGCACGACTGCAGCGTGTTGAGCACCCTCATGGCTCTCAGCACCTCCCGGCTGCTCTCTTCGTACTCCCTCGAGTAGAAGCTGCCCACCACATCTCCATCCGCAGTCCTCACCACCGGCCGCTTGACAAACTCCCTGTAAATAAACACCAAAGCAGCAAAAAACGTCACAAAACCAGCCTCGAGCCCGTTAAAGCGCCACTTAATTCTCACCTCGGGGCCGTTCGGGGCGGCGTCTTGGTCGCTGCGCGCTTGCCCTGAGCCCCACTAGCGCCACCGATTGTCTGTGGCAATAGCTGGAACTCGTGTACGCGCGTGTCGCCCGCCCTGGGGCCTCGGGAGCGCGCCGCCATGTGCAGCAGCGTCTTGACGAAGCCCACGTCCTCCACGCAGCACAGCGACGCCATCCCTTCGCCGCTCAGGCCGCGCAGCCACTTGAGCACCGCGCGCTTCTCCGCGCTGCCGCCGCGCCGCCGCTTGTGCAGCGCCACCGCCAGCTCCCCGAGTGCGCGCACTAGCGCCTCGGCGTCGCTGCTCGCCATGTCGGAAGTGTCGGAGTGATGGTCGCTGTTCAACTGGCCTTTTGTATCGGTCTCTTTTTGGCGAATGGGAGGGCGAAAAGGGGAAGGATATCAACCAATCAGGAATCGGATACAGTGAGTAACGCGAACTTCAACGTGCGTGGTGTTGAACGGGGTTAAACGTGTTGGAACGGGGTTATTGAGCGGGGTTATAGGAACGAGGCTCTCCTAGGCGATGATGAGGTGCATCTGCTGCAGCAGACTGAGCGCGCTCACGACCGTCATGACGACGGCCATCAGGATGGCGATGCTTTGGCTCGCGCGGTGGCTCTTGCCGCCCAGGCGGAAGATGAAAAACGCAGGCAGCATAAAGCAGATCGTCGGGTTGGTCGTGGCGCCAAGCACCCCCAGCACGGACGCGATGTCGCCGGAGCCTAGCGCCACCAGAAGCGCGGCGAGAACTAGCGACAGGGACAGCCCGGCATGCCGGAGCAAGTCCAGCCGCCGGTTCGCCAACAGCGCCTCACGGATGTTGTCTCGGAGAGTGTGGACGAACAGCGGCACGGTGAGGACGAGAGCAATGCTGAAGCCCAAGCAGCCGGTAATCACGGCACCGTCGCCGTGGTAGTCGTTTTTGAGGAAGTTGGATCTGGTGGCCTCGCCGAACGTGAGCACAACGAAGAATCCACACAGCGAGTACACGGTCGTCGCAACGCCGATGCTGCGGTTCATCACCTTGTACATTCTCCTACTGGATCGACGCTTCAGCACCAAGTAGATTGGAAGCACATTTGGGTGACAAGTGTACGAGAACACGACGAGAGGTACCGCGCGCAATAAATTGCTGAGATGTAAATCGAACAGCGGCAAGTGCTTGAACTGGTATGCGATTGTTGGAGCCAGCCCCTCGTGCACGAACTGGAAGTACTTTATCACAATTACCAGCGCCATGAACACGATGCACACAATCGAGAACAGCGACGAAAACCGCAGCGACTCCAGACTTCTCAATAGCGACAGCGGCAGCACCAATAATCCAGTAAGCATCAAGATCAGCGCCTGTCGATCCAGAAAGATGCTCTCGCTCGAGCTCCCCAAGAACTTGCTCAACGCCAGCTGAATAAGCTCCGCGCTGCCCACGAGGTAGCCGATGCTCGTTCCAAACAGGTTCATGCACACCACCAGCTGTGTGAACCCCGCGAGTTTGCGCCCTCCAGTGGCCGAAGCCAAGTCCATGTACGACCGCGCCTGCCCCAGATCGGAGCACTCCAGCAACAGCCGCAGCGTGAAGTTGGTAGCAATCGCCCCCAGTGCAATTAGCAAGATACCCAGCACGAGTCCTGCCTGTTGCACGGCGTAGGGCAGCGCCAAGACGCCGGCACCCACAATGGCGACGGTCATGGTGAACATGGAGCCTTTCACTGTTGCCAGCGCATCCGCACAAGGTGAAACTCAGTGAACAATCACCAGCAAATAACGCAGCCTAGTAAGGGTGTAGTTACCTGATCCAGGCTGGATCTTCTCCATCAGGTACGTCTGGAAGAAGCCCCCGCGCTTGCCGAGCCGCTGCTGCTGGCGGAAGAAATCGTCCTCGAACACGAGCGTCTCGCGCTCCGAGATGAGCTCAAAGTCGTCCGCGAGGGGCGCAGCAGACGCGGCGCTGGCAGGCGCCTCGGTGTCCCCCAGCAGATGCTCCGTCATGGCGTCCTCTGGGTCGTCCCCGAACGCCATCATGCTGACCGGGTGCAGTGCTCAATCTATCTATCTAGTTATCTGAGAATGGGACTCTGTGGGGTGTCTTAGTTTCAGTACTCAGCTTTTTGTACCCATTTCGATCGAGGAGCTCCTCGTTGGTTGTTCCGCTTATGCAACAGACCCCCCCCCGCATGGGACGTATATACCAGCGCCGTGTAGCGGCGCGACGGACGCCTTCATCGGCATCTCGAGAGGAGGTGTGCGTGCACTCTGGAAGAGGGTTACCTTGGCCTCGCAGGCTCGGTGGTAGTCATCTTGGTACGCAATCCTAATGCCCTCTCGAACTCCTTCGTGAAACAATCCATCGGACCATGATACCGCCTTTGTCCCAAAGACTTGTTGGAACTGCAGCTTACTCTTGGCATTCACCGGGACAGTGTTATCCTGCATGAAGGCAAGAAAAATGCTGTCAGAGCTATGCTCTTATTGCATATAGCAGTAGCACACCTAAAACCAATATCCACCATCTGCACCGCCCTCCGCTCTCTTACGTCTGCAATTGCCGCAGCGTAACTACTCCCGTGGCCACTGGCCACTAGCCACCCCACTCGCCATGGAGGTTTTTTTTACATCGCCTACCAGAGAGGTGCTTGCATCGCGGTATTGGACGCTGCTGGTAGAAGGTTTCAAGCCAAGAAATTCATCGTTGACCAATTTGGCCAAGCTAAGGTCACAAGAAAAACACGATGTTGTTGGGGTTTGTCTTTATGTTGTATATGAATACAAGAAGGATATTCCTACTCGTCTCCTGCATTGGTATCTTCTGCCTGCTCGAGTGCCGTAATGTCTTCAATCAGCTCATGCACGGTTGCGTGCAAAACTACGCGAACACCTCTTTTTGCTGCGAGCTTTGCCTCCCGATTGCGCAGCTTTACGTTGAAGCCGAAGATCGGACACTTGCCATTGATGGCCACATCAATATCCTTCGCTGAAATGTTACCAATTCCCAGCCGCACGGTCTGCATTAAACATGGTCAGTATCATATCATAACCTACTACAGCACAAATTGTCCTGCAAGATCGTACCGATATGCCGGGCATCTCATCCACCGTGTCTTGAATGCTCGTAAGTGATCCAGCGCCGTCTGCTTTCACAATGATGGACTTGGTTTCGATTAGATCATCCTCGTTTATGACGTCTTCGTCATCCTCCTCAGCATTTTCACTGGGTTCTTGAATTTCAGACTCAGTAGATGTGTATTCAGCATCAGCTTCCGTTAAATGCGCACCGCCTTCATCAGGTAACAGGCAGTCATTAAATTCCAGAGCAAGTTCCCTGACAAAACAACAGCAAAACAGCTTAGCTACACTTGGCAAATGCTTATCCTTGTTCAACAGAACATACCTTTGTTCGATCACCTGCTTTGCCCGGGATTCAGGGAGAGCGAAGAAGCCGTGCTCATTGGGAGCGTCCACATTCTTTGATTTGTTCGAATATGTGATGTCAACAACCGTACCAGGCAGCGCGCGCTTGACTTCGCGCCCTTCAGCATCACGCATATTGCGAACCACGCCGTGGATCATACCGGCAACGAAATGTTGCTTGGCTTCCAACTCGCCGTTTTTGATCAGCACACGCAACACTGTTCCACGTCCTTTCAGCGCTACGCTTTCAAGCACAAGTCCTTCAGCATGCGTGTCCGAGCCAACCAGCGCATCTACCCTTTGTTCATTAGCCAGTTCAGTCACGAGCTCCCACACGGTGTGTTTCAGGTCGTCCAGTCCAGCCCCCGTCTTGCCCGAAATCGTGAGCACGGGACTATCTTGCAACGCCACAAACGAGCGCAGTTCATCCACAATCTTCTCGATCTGTTCGTCTCCGTCTTCACCCAGCAGATCCACCTTGTTGATACAGATCACCGCGGGCAGTCCTGCCTCCTCGATGGCACCAATGGACTCTTCCGTCTGCAGCAGCACGCCTTCATCTGCCGCAACAATCAGCAACACTGCATCGGCCACTTGTGCCGCACTTGAGCGCATTCGAAAGAAGTGGAAGTGCCCTGGTGTGTCTAGGAACGTCGCCTTCACGTCCGGCGTCAGCGCCGCCTCGCACACGTTGATCTTCTGCGTGATGCCGTGCTTCTCATAGGGCGCGATCTGCTTGAGACCCGCCTTCATCTGGCGCCTCAGAGTGTCCATGAGCGTCGTCTTGCCGTGGTCTACGTGGCCCATGACAGCAATCACGGGCTGCCGAGCGCCCAGCAGCTCCTCGGGGACGCCCGCAGCCGCGTCCAGCAGCTGAGGCTCCACGTCGTCGTACGCCACTTGCACGCCGAAGTGCTCGGCCACCTCCTGAGCCACTCTGAAGGGCAGCACGATGTGCTTGACGCTGCGAAACTCGGCGGGCGGGTGGTCCTTGGCCTTGAGCTGGAAGCGGCGGTTCGACTTGGTCACCACGCGCTTGAGCACCTTGTCCAGCGGCTGACGCAGGGCCTTGGCCAGGTCGCGCACGCGGATGAAGGCGGGGATCGCGCGTGGCTCGGCGCGCGCCTCCAGAACGCGCTGGCGCTGCTCCAAGCGCGCTTGCTCGCGCTGCTGAGCCAACGCTTCGAGCTGGGCGATGCGCGCCATGTGGTCCTTGTGGCGGCGCGTGCCTCCGCGTGCAGTGCGCAGGGCACGCGCTCCCAGCGGCGCGACAGGTGGCACCAAGAGGTCGCTGGAGACGCCCGCGCGCTGCACAGACGCCGCCCGCGCCGTCGCGCGCGACCGGAGCACCACGCGCTGCAGCATCCGGCGCTGCTTGATGTACGTCAACGTGTGGTGGCCAAGTCGCACGCGCCGCCGACTATACCGTGTTTTGACACCTCTGTCCGATTGGACAAAACGAATTCGCACCAGTCAGGACGCATTCATGACGTCGCCGGCGTCACGACGGAGATGGGCAACTGTACGCTCGCAGATTGCAGTTGTTGCACACTGAGCCAAAGCTCACTCGCGGACCTGCGCCCGCCCCCCCCCTCGTCGCCTCTGCAGCCTGTGACGACGATGCTGGACCCGCGCGAGACGTTCTCGGGTGTGATGGGCGCCTTCTGCTGCGTGTACGCGGGTCTGCCCTTCGAGGTGGTTAAGGTGCGGCTGCAGACGCAGGGCACCGCCAACGCGTACAAGGGCGTGACCGACGCCTTCCGCCGCATCGCCACCGAGGAGGGCGTGTTCGCGCTCTGGAAGGGCGCGGTGCCGGCGCTGTCCAGCTCCATCATCGAGAACTCGGTGCTCTTCAGCGCCAACGGCTTCGCCAAGCGCGCCGTGCTGGCGCTGCACGCCAAGCAGCGCGCCGAGCACGAGGGCGAGGGCGAGTACCAGCTCACGACGCTGGACGAGGCTTTGATGGGCGGCTTTGCCGGCTGCTTCTCCGCTACGGTGCGTGCGCTGCAATGGTGGGACGGGTATTGGGTGTAGAGTATCTGACGGTCTTTGGACTGCGCAGGCCATCACCATGCCGGAGAACATCAAGTGCAAGCTGCAATTCCAGCGCGGCCACTTGGGCGAAGGCCGTACGTTGCAAATCGCACTGCGGTTGCAACGGTTCGTGCAGAGGTGCTGAGTGTTTTCTGTGGTTGCTGCTGGGTGTGCAGGATACCACGGCCCTTGGGACTGCTTGGTGAAGGTGGGCAAGGAGGAGGGCATCCAGGGACTATTCCGGGGGTACTCGGCGTTGCTGCTGCGCGACGTACCGTTCAGCTTCTTCTTCTTCGGGTCGTACCAAGCCATCACGTCGAGTGCGGCCAAGATGCTGGGCAAGGAATCCAAGAATGACCTCAACCCCGTGACCATTCTCGCCAGCGGTGGCCTCGCGGGTGCCACGAGCTGGGGCATCATGTTCCCCGTTGACGTGCTCAAGTCGCGGATGCAGACGGCCAGCTCGACAGGGCCGCTGTCGCTGCGCGGGGCCTTCCGCACGGTTTACTCGGAGTTCGGCATCCACGGCTTCTACCGCGGCTGGTCGGCGGCCGTGCTGCGTGCGTTCCCGGCCAACGGATCGCTGTTCCTGGGCGTGGAGATGACGCACCGCATGTTCCGTTGGTACGATGCGAGGCACGCCGCCTAGGCGCTCCAGCTCAAGTCATGCACGTCAAGTATAAATGCAGCCATGTTCCAGGCGTGCGTGAGTGAGCGGCCTCATAAATAACTGCAGGCATGGCCAAGGGCCATTAGAATAGGCACTTCTACAGGTAAGGCTCGCCAGCGTCAATAGAGCATGCGACGATGGTCGTCCAGCGTTCTTATCTGCCTGCTGCTTCAGAAATACGCTCGGCGCTTGCATCAGGAAGATGCACTTGGAATTGGTGGTGCGCAACGCGGGACGAGGAGGCGCCGTGCCGGTTGAGCGAGATCCTGTTCATTCGACCGAGCGGTGATGGCGACGGTAGTGACCTTGGATCTTCGAGACGCAGAGCACGCCAAGACAATGGCAGCCAAAGCGGACCAGCAGCGTCGAGGCAGTGCCGGCACCGTGGACACTGATGACGATCTTGAAGAGACGCTCCAGCTTGACATGGGCGTCGAGGCTGTGGCGCAGCTCCTGGCGCTCAAGGCCGCGGAGCTGGCCCAGCTTCAACGCACTCACGACGAGTACGTCAAGTCCAGTTGCGAGTACGAGCGCGAGCTGGAGATCGAGGTGGACCAATGCGAGAAGAAGCTGCAGCAGCTTGAGGCCGCCGCGATACAGCTCGAGCGAGACAAGAGCGATCTCGGCGACTGTGTGAACGGGACCAAGGAGGAGCTGCAGGGCTCGCAGCGTCGGGAACGCATGCTGCAGACGCAGCTCGAAGAGATGAAGTGGAAGATCCAGAGACTCGAACAAGCCAACGACGAACTGGAGACCTCGGCTCGGATCGCCCAAGCAACCATCGAAGACCTCCAGCACAAGTCCGAGACATTACTGGAGCAGAACGTGTTCCTGCAACACGAGAAGGAGGAGTTGCTGAAGCAGCTCTCGTCGATTATCATTGCTGAGGTGCACCCTGCTTCGATGGGGCCCGGAAGTCAAGGTGCGATGTCCAGAAGTGCGAGCACTCGCTTTTCGCGCAAATCTTCATCTCGCGTGACGGAACCACCTCCAACAGCACCGGTACAACAAGTAAATACTCGGAAAGGCAAGAAGCGGAAAGGGCGGCGCCCAGAAGTGCTAGAGACTTGTCTTCACCTCACTTGTCGAAAGTGCCGCGCGAACCTACCACACGCACACAACGGAGGAAGTGACGAACTAGGACCGGTCGCCGCTTTCTTCGAAAGACTCCGAGTTTTCTTGTTTGGCTCCGAGCGCGAGCGGCGTTGATCGGTAGACAACTTTTCTTTGAGTAGATCGATGGCTGAAGACTTGCCAAACTGAGCTTGGCAATATTGAATCGGCTCACTTCTCAATCGACTGTGAACCTCACGCAAGCGATACAACCTAAGCACAGTACTTCACTGACCCTCGACACGCAGAAATTGAACAACAAACATGGACCGACTTACGATTGTTTTCGCGAGCCTGCTGCTGTTGACGATTGCTTCGGGCCACACCGGTCTCATCGACGCTAAGCCATGCACGGACAAGGAGCTCAGTGTCTTCAATGAAGTATCAGACCAGGTGAACAAATGCACCCAAGATAGCAAGCTCAACTTCCAGATTCCACCGCGCTCGAGTCTTTCGGTGACTCAACAGTCGGCTCTATGCAAGTCGAAGGCTTGCCAGGTCATGATCGGTGCGGTTGACGACTTGGATATCCCTCGGTGTGAAGCGACTTTCGACAAGAAAAACGTGACTCTCCAGTCAAGCTTGGACAAGTTCGTATCATCTTGTGACACGACTACACCGGCTCCATCCCCAATGAAGCGCCGCAAACCGCTGGAGTCATCAGCTTCGGACTCGGGCTCGGGCTCGTACTCGAAGAAGCGGCGCTACACGAGCTTGGCCACCACAGTCAACGTCGGGACACCTCAGCAGCTTGTCGTCCTTCTGGCTGTCAGCATTCTGTCACTGGGGCTGTTGCTTCCGTGAGCTGTGCCAACGGAGCGGTATGATTGACCTCCAATATGAACCGTTTGATCCCTTCTGCAATTACTTCTGCAGCAGACGTTTTTTCTGCACCCATAAGGTCAATACATCTATATTTTCGCTTTTAGTTTTCGTTATACCTAAAACTACATGTAGTAGTAATACCACGCATACTTTGTATTACTATTACTATTAGTACTACTATTATTGTTGTTGTAGTATAATCATGATAGGGATATTACTACTTTTATGCATAACTGTAAGTGATATTACTAATATTACAGTACATGGAGTAGAGACCAGGATAGTGATTTCCAAGCGAGCGGCTGAGTTAACTACTACTGTAGTACTAGTACAAGTACTAGTAGTAGCATATCTCCCCGTGCCTCCACTGAAATATACTTTGTTTACGTTCCTCGGTCTAGGTATTCAACCTGCACACGTGCACTACGTAGGCTTTGCCCTCATACCAGCAGTGATAGATCTCCTTCATCTACTTGTTGTCCTTAGCACTTACCAACACCGCACTGTGCTGACCACCGGCTTCGATCTGAAGGAATTCGGCCGGGCCAAACTTCTTTTCTTTGCCATCCACCTTGCCATACGTGGCCTTCGACCAGTCCAGTTGGCGAGGCTTATTTTCGTCCTGCTCTAGTCCATTTCCAAGCGCCAGCATATCACCGTAGCCCCAGGAAAAGATCGCGTCGCTTTCCGTCAGCGCCAATGCGTGGTTGGAGCCTGTAGCAATCGCACGAACCACATTGGATCCGCCGTTCTTGGGCTTTGGGATCGTTACCTTTTGCGGACGGTCCTTAAACTCGCCAGTGTTAATCGAGTTGAGCATGCCGAGCTGTCCTGAGTCAGCGCGACCGAACGTGTAGATATCACCGTCGTTGGTGAGGACAACCGAGTGATGAGTACCTGCATCCACATATGCGATGTTCTTGGAGCTGAGGTCCTCCACAAGCTGGAGCTCGCTGCAGTTTTCAGTACTGCCAATACCCAACTGTCCATAGTTGTTGAGACCACACGTGTACAGGTATCCGTTCGCGCTCAGCGCGAACAGACTGTGGTACGAACCGCAGCCGATGGATTTGACGACTGGGAGCTGATCCTTTCCGAGCGTCACGGGCTTCGGCTGGAGGTGCTCCTTGTAGACCATCTCCACCTTGTAATCTCCATTGGAGTCCTTCATCTCCGCGTCCACCTTGCGGCCCAGCTGCCCCATTTCTCCGAGTCCCCACGAGTACACACGCCCGTCGTTCGTGCGCACAAGGTTGAAGCAGCTACCGCACCGCACATCGGCAATGTTGTCCAGCGTCTTCACCAAGAACGGGCGCGTCTGCTTCTGCTTGAACGCAGCCTTGGCCGACGCCGCGTCGCACCATTGCTTGCCCTCCTTGTCGCGGTAGCAGCCCCACGTGTACACCTTGCCGGCGAGCGTCACGACGGCCGTGTGACAGTCTCCGCCCACCACCTGCACGGCCGCGGCCTCCTTCGGGCCGAAGCCCACCACCTTATTCGGGACGTTCTCGTCTTCGTCGTGACCCAGCGCGCCGTCGTCGTTACAGCCCCAAGTGTACACCTCTCCGTCCGCGGTGATGGCGGCCGAGTGCAGCCCGCCGCAGGCCACGCGCACGATCTGCAGCTTCATCAAGGGCCGCACCACGCGCGGGAACTTGACCATTAGGTCTGCGGCGTCCCCTTCCACGCCGTGGCCGAGCTGGCCGCAGTCGCCGCTGCCGAACGTCAGCAGGCGGCCCCCCCGCGCGCCGAACTTGGCGTCAATCTCGCGCGCGTATGCCACGTACTCCTTCATGTTCTGCGCCCAGCTGCCGGCCTTGTTGTGCGCCCACTGCGCCTGCAGGTTGCCCACGAACGCGCGGTTGAGCGCCGCTAGCTGCCGCGCCGCCTCCCCCGCGCGCGACGTCGGCGTGGCCGTCACGATACGGCGCGCCCTGAGCACGGACGGCGCCGCACGAGGAGCGTCGCCCGCCTGGTCCTCGGCGGGAGCCGTCTCGGCCGCCTCGTACTGCTCCCGGGACACGCCCACGTCAGACCGTCCTCTCTTCATCGCTCTCGTCGCTTTATGGCTCGCGCGGATGGATGGCAATTGTTATGTGGTGGACACAGCGATGTGCGGCACACCAAAGCAACACCGTCGAACGACAATACTTAAGTACATGTATTATATAGGCATACCTCTCAAGATCGATATGCCAATCAGAAATACATCCCTAACACTGATAAAATGTGGGCCGAAACAAGGGCTCCACATACAAATCTTACTAAATGGTGACGTTATACTGAATAGTAATACGAGGAGCTCATATATTGATACTAAGAGGTGCTTAACTATGGCAAGTGACCATTTTGAGAAGCACGACCAAAGAGATTTAACCGATACACCTGTCTTTTTTCCTCACACCAGGAGACCCAATTTGCCAACACAGAATCCAGTTCTGGAAAGCGCACTTGGCAGCGGGTCTTCGTGGCGAGCAGCTCAGTCTGAAATGACTCTAAATGCTTCTTTTGCTTGAGAATCTGGTTTATAGTTACTAGCGAAGGTCGGCGTGGAAACTTGAATACATTATTGGCCCAATCGGATAGCTCCTTATGT
Organism: Phytophthora fragariaefolia; assembly: GCA_030267785.1. Classification (NCBI taxonomy): domain Eukaryota; phylum Oomycota; class Peronosporomycetes; order Peronosporales; family Peronosporaceae; genus Phytophthora; species Phytophthora fragariaefolia. Next base: position 11,362 of record BSXT01000947.1, on the reverse strand, counting down.
AAACCGACGAATTTTCCTTGCGGTGACGGCATATCTGCGACCGCTGGGCGTTTGTGAGCGTGATACGGGACCGGGGGCACTAGGGTGGGGACGTCGTCATCGCGGGCAGAAGAATAGCTGCTGTGAAATGAGCTCCGCCAGTCAATTGAAAAGCTTTTGTACCAACAAATGTGCACAACTCTGAGTAACTTTTCATAGACTTTACCGACTTTGGAAGGGTATAAGATGTATGCGCATTTCAGTCTCTCAGTGGTATCTGTACAACATTCCAGGATTTTTGCTGCGAACGCGTACAAATAGGGGGGGGGTCAAAATTAGAAGATGACAATAAAAATATCACCATGTCGGTGGTGCCAAAATGACCAGGTGCTTAGCAAAATATCACCCCGGTCAGATATTGTCGATTCCACCCAAATTTGCGCTTCCTGCTTCCCCCACCCACCCCTCAGTGAATCGACGCATGCGTTTGATTGGCTGAAATCCATTGATTAATCTAGGTTATTGACGAATCAAAGGGTATATCTGATATTGAATATACCGTAAAACTCGACTTCTATCCGACAGACACTTATATCCGACAGTTTATTTCAGCCAATAGCATCACGTGATTACAGATGTAGCGATTGGCAACTTATTTCCGACGAGCGCAGCTAATTTTTAGTTTATTTTAGTAGGGTGTCCGATCTAACTTAACACCGTGGTAAAGTCACAACGTTGCATACACTTGCTAAGTCTATAATAGGACATCGAAAATCCAGCTCATTAGCACAGCTCTCATGTAATGACTGTTATTTTAATAAGATATGTTTGAGACTTTAAAAAGTCTCAAACGTATCTAAATCGCGGCAGTTGTGGCTCGAGCTTGTCGTGGAGTGTATGATCTTTGAAAAAAGCGGTGGGGTCCCCAATTGTGCGTCTCCAGTGGAGACGCACAATTAATTTGTAAAATTGTGCTACAAAAGCCTTCGCGGTCGCTTCTATACGCGGCGAGAAGAGGAGATACCGGGAGATGTATGCGCACCTCGATACAGTACAGTACTACGAATACGAAGTTTGTGTGAGACGTGACCCTCTAATGCAGGAATCGTATTTTCCAACTGCTTTGTCCATCTCATAATTCGAAATGAAAAATAACCCAATGGCGCGTAACCGGGCATACTGGCGTCGCCAGTATGCCAGTCTGGCGTCGGCGGCGATCCCGAAGATGGCTCGCTGAATGGATTTCAGTGGATGCGGCGGGATTTCCTCGCGCGCGAATATTTCGTGTTAGCTCGGGGCGGATCGGTCACTGCATCCAATCTGGTCGCAGCAAGAGCTGCGCACGGCCCTATCCGCGTTGCAAACGCTCTGATGACGGACCCGCTGCTCGGGTGAGTGTGGTGGGCTTCGGCGAGCTAAGACATACTGTACACGTACAGGCGTGACGACCCGCAGGATCTTGGGCAGCGTCAGCATTTGAAATGTGCTTGCAACGCGCGGCACGACGACCGTCACGACGGGGTCACCAACGTTGGACCGGCGGTCGCGCTTGGCAAACAAGCCGGCTCGTCCTGATGCGAGCGGTATTGGCGCATCAGCACGGCAATGTGACGCTGTAACTGCGACCACGTGGCGGCGCGGTCAAACCCTGAACGGCACCCGTCGAGATGGCAGTCAGCGGGGCTCGCTAGTGCGACAACTTTCGCGTGGCATGGTGCCCCTTTGTGCGGCGTGTTTGGGCTCCGATAAACGCGGGGTGCATTAGCAACATCTTAACTCAGCTCAGCTCAGCCTCGGCTCGGTGGTTAAATGGATGGCGCGCCTGAGTCCACACCTCAAAGTATTTCCCGCTACGTGTACTCAAGCAAGCGCCGGTCAAACTATACTGTACATGTTCATGTACGTGTACTGCCGTCGAGCGTCGAGCGGATAGTGCGGCGCTACGACGGGTTTATATTTTTCAGCCTGCGGCCTGTGCACGTCACCCTTGGATTTTCAGATTTTTCAGCGGGCCAATCGGTGGCGTCGTGGAGCGGACGGGGAGTAGGGGTCCGCCCCCAAACGGGCGGACGAGCCTCACCACGTGTGACTGGCGCGCCGCTGAGCGCGTCGTGCATAGGCCTTGCGCGTTGCCGCGGTGCAGGTGCGGCGGAGCTAAAGCAGCCGCCGGCCGCGAGAATCTCAGCGCGGGCTCTGCTCTGCACGGCGCTGTGTGTCTGCTTGGTGACTTGGCCCGAGTATGTGAAGCAGGCGCCCTGCTTTTTTGCACGGGTCAGGGGTGGCGGACGACGCGTCCGCTCTCGAGCGTACAGCGGTGGACGACGCCGAGCGCTCCGAATTCCACACCCTCTCCTCCCACTGGCCAATTTGCTCGCTCAAGGCTCAGCCCCGCTCCGCTCCGTCCCCTCCCCCCCCCTGCCGCCGTCCACCGCCATGGAGCTCATGGACCAGACGGGCTCGTGCAGCATCCGCGTGATCGACCTGGACGACGGCTCGGTGCGCGCCATCTCGTGGGACCCGAACGTGCCCGACCAGGTCTTCGAGAGCCTCGTGGAGTCGCAGCTGCGCGCGCAGTTCGGCGTGTCGGACGAGGCCTGGGTGGACCTCATCGACACGGCCAACTCGAGCCTCGTGCACATCACCAAGGACGTGCTGTCCAACGTGAAGGACTCGCTGTGCCTGTGCCTGTCGCCCAAGACGGAGGCGCTGGCGCCCATGAAGACCAGCGAGGTGTTCGAGGTCGTGTTCCGCGGGCCGGCGCTCGGCATGACCATCCGCGAGCACAACGAGAGCGTGATCGTCAACCACTTCAAGCGCCGCCCCGACGGCGCGCTGGGCGAGGCCGAGGCCTCGGGCCTCATCCAGCCCGACGACGTCATCTACAAGGTCAACGGCGCGCGCACCGTCGGCCGCAGCTACGACAACGTCGTGCAGATGCTGCAGACGCAGACGCGCCCGCTCAGCATCCAGTTCTTCCGCCCGTTCCGCCGCGAGGGCCTCTTCGCGGTCGAGTTCCGCGGCGCCAGCCTCAACATGACCATCACCACGGACGACACCAACGTCATCGTCAAGGACCTGCCCATGGCGCACCCCAACATCGTGGGCTACGCCGAGGCGCACGGCGTGCGCATCTTCGACATCGTGCACGCAGTGGACGGAGAGATCATCAACGGGCTCGAGTACAACCGCGCCATCAGCCTGCTGAGCCGCAGCACGCGCCCCATGGTCGTCGTGTTCGCGCGCTCCAAGGTCATGCCCCCCACCCCCAGCAGAGCGACTGGCGTCATGACCAACCGGTTCTCGTTCGCGTCCACCGTGGCGCCGTCACCGCGGCCCAGCAGCATCGACGGGTTTGGATCACGACGTGGCTCCGGAGCCTCGGCCTTGAGTGGCGTCGACGGCGAGAACATGATGGTGGAGGAGATGCTCGAATTCTGCGAGGGCCTGGGCAACGACGGCGTGCTGAACCCGAAGGAGGTGGAGATGCTTAAGGATCTCGTGCTCGCCATGCGACCAGACGTATGCAGTGCCGTGAAAAGGAAAAACAACAATGCAATCGTTGCGATCGTGCGCTCGCCGTTCATGCGGCTTTGGGACAGCTTGCTCAAGACTCGGGAGAGCATCCTGCTGGCCGGACCCGTCTCGCTGAAGCGCAAGAAGCGCTTCCACCTGCTGCTCACAGACCACGAACGGCTTCTCTTCGTTAATAAGGACACTAACTTATTAGAGGACGAGATCATGTGCTCGCAAATTGTGACCGTGAGCTCGCGCTCCAAGTACCAGGAGCTTACCATTTCGACGAGCAAGATGGACTATGTGCTGATCGACAACTTCATCGGACCTGTAATTTGGGTGAGGGCCATCCTGCCGTTCACGTGCACGCAGGGCCTTCTCAAGGTGGCTAGCAGCAGGCGCTTCCTCGTGTCCAAGAAACGGTATTTCGTGCTGCGCGGCAACAAACTCACGGGTTACAAGAAAGAGAGCATGATCCACCAAGTGGGCGCCAAGAGCAGCACGATCTCTCTCGAAAACGCCACGATTGACATCACGGACCCTCGCAGTCTCAGTTTCATCATTACTACGCCCGAGTTTAGCCAAGCTGGCAAAAAGCTTATCCTCACGGCGACATCAACTCGTGAGTACAACAAGTGGGCCACAGCATTCAAAGCGCAGCAGACAACATCCCCTACTACTGCAGCGTGATCTAACGAAGGGAGATTGGAGCCAGCGTTACGCTAGGTCGGGCATCAACGGCGAGCAAACAGGGTGATCGCCTGCCTTCAGGGCAGCACATCGACAGGAAATAGTACTTCGCAGGACCAAGGAGGTTTCTGCAGCGAAAGCATCGTGCACAAATGCAGAGAAGTGGAACGGAAAACCAAGCTTGTGGCAGCTTGTGCTGTGCTTACATCGTGTGTATGGGGCAAACGGAAATCAATGAAGCCTAATACAAAGTTTATAGTAATCTATCCGGTTTTCATTGTGCTCCAAGCAGCTTTATCTGCCATGTAGGCTTCCATTTCTGCTGCCATGGCTTGAAACTTGTCAACGGGAGTGAGGTACGCCCAGGTCTGGTAGAACACCACTTTTTTCAGCACGCCCGCTAGCTTTTTCATCGGTACTTTGCGTTCCTTCTTTCCCTGCTTGCCTGACTCACTACCACTACGCTCGAGGTCGTGCTGATACCGATCCAATAGAGCACGCGTGTCGCTCAAGGCATCAAGTAGAAACACGTCAGTCCGCAGAAGTTGCTGTACGTCCTGGATAGCTAACTCATTCGCAGCTGAGCCCTCACTTGACTGCTTCTCCAGACACGCCAAACAAGCATGTTCTACGGACTCGTAGCGAGCGTCCGCACTGAGCACTTGGCAAATATCTAATAGAAGCGATGCCGCTTCTGCAACGTCTTGCGCGTAGTCACCGTTGAACACTCGAAGTACCAGTGCATAGGCAAAGAGCACCTCCACCAAATGATAGAATAAGCACGGCGATGGTTTTCTTCCGCCAGGCAGCAATACCTCCATGCTCTCCGGCATCTTCTGTGCGTCGCTGTTCGTAAAGAGCCCAACAGGGTAAGGGACCGCAGGCTCCACCGTCACAACTCCTAGTGCATTAATCTCCTTCTCCCCTTCAACTTCACATCCCCCGATCTCCTCAAGAATTAATTGGCGTCGTCGCGCAGACGTCTCGCTGCGGTACTTGCGCTCACTCATCAACCACCACGGCGACCAGAGCTGCACCAGTTTGCCCAGCCGTCCATCGGCAACTTCACCGAGGAACCTTTTCCTCTCTTCAAGTGTGAGACTCTCCAGCGTCAGTTCTCCAGTGGCATCCATCACCGCCAGCTCCTGTATCCTCTCGAGCAACGCTTCCTCTTCGTCCTCTCCTGTAGCAATCTGCTGCTGCTCCTCTTGAAACTTCTGCACCCTTTCCAGCATCTCCTGTATACTCTTTTGCTGCTTCTTCTCGTCGTCACCTCTCACAGCCGAAGAGAGTTGCATCTCACTGCGCACATGGCTCTCGAAGAACTGCTCTGTGCAGCCCTCACCATGGGATCGATAGCAATCCACGCTGCAGTAGGGAGTGTTGCACCGCGGACAGGTATACCTCGCCTCCCGGTTCGTACACACACGACACACTCGAACCAGCGAAGCATTGGACACCGACGAGCCTTCCCCCAACAGGGATGGCGCCGATACGGTGCTTGAAGGCTTCACGCTCGTACGCAGCGAACCCAAGCGGATCGGCACGCGCTGCATGGTGGAACAATGAATACGGATGTTTTCTACCAATCAATATGTAGCCATTTCGCTGCGCGTTAGGTGCACCTGCACTTGGATGGTCGACTACAGTATCCTACCAGGACGCTTTGAAGGGGCAGTACCAAACTGTGAGCCAGCGCTTTCGAGCGTCGACGATGGCGAAACACGAGTGGAATCGTGACGGTGAAGCTTGAAAGAGGACATTGCCACTCACGCGATACAACCGCGACGTGATTTCGATGTCACGCTTCCCGTTGGCATCCGCGATGCTCTTCTTGACTGAAATGAGGGCCCGGTAAAGTGCACGAGTGACGGTCTCATAGGCTTCAGCGCGTGGATCTGCTTGACGCAAAGCCCCGCCACCAATTACAAGCGCGGAGAAAAGCTGGAAGATGAACTCCTGCTGTTCTTCGTCGGAGAACACATCACAGTTATCCGAATCCGGGTTCACTAGCATCTCCGTGAGCATGTCGCCAGCAGTAAAGCCGTCAAAGTCTTCGTCGATGCATCCTCGAATACTCCCGTCGCGAGATACGATCGCAGATGCTTTGAGCTTGTCAAAGAAACTCATGTTTGTGACGGTGGTGCGCAATTGCTCAAAATGCAACGATAAAGCGCCGCTGCAGTTTTCAGGTTTGGGTGTAATTTTTTGGGGGGAAGGAGGAGAGATATTGCCGAGCTGTGCGGGAAGCTACATGCCGCCAGATTTGAACGTTAGGATGCAACACAGGCTAATTATATGAAAAGAACAGAGCTTGTATCCGCACCGATAGCGTTCGATTCACACACTCGTCCTGGAAAAACTCGGTCAACAGCGCCTCATCAGCTTCAGTGTGCAATCGTCGATGAACGCGAAAGCGCTGCAGTTGGAGTGTATCGCTCAGGTTCCACTGAAGTAGCTTCTGTCGAATTTCAAAATCGCGCAAAACCGGAAGTGCATCTGGGAGGTGCTCAAACGGCCCCGTCGGCGTCTTCAGAGACCCAGCACCCGCATCTCCGACGTCGTTATTAATCACCTCAACCTGCGTAAGCATCTTCTCACTGCTGGGTCTAAAGATTTATGGTTCACTCGTCGTTCAGTGACTCTTCAAGCAGTAGCTGCCGCTTCAACTTGGGCAGAAAATAAACTCTAATAACTATGGTCAAAAGCTAAATTGTTAAGATTATCTCCTCTCTTTCGCTTCGATTGTGGAAGAGGGCAGCAGAACGCACTGTGGGTGTGCGTGATCCTACTTGGCAAATGTCTTGCTTCGAACTGAGAACACAACGAGCAACGGATGCCCATCGAGGTGCACCCGCATCGAGTCGTTATATAGCGGCACGCGGAACTTGACCTCGTCCCCCTCTTCCTGGCGCGCGATACGCTTGAGTGATAACGTGCAGTGCCCGTTGATCGAATCATTTTTCACCCATACTAGCATGTGCAACTGCTCCAGCGGACGGGTGTGCTGGATAACAGCATTGAGCGACAGGTTTAACCCAGTAGAACCCTGACACCGCTCTCCAATTACGTCGCATTGCTTCGAGTCCTCCCCAACCAACGGCGCTACGATGCGCGTCTTCTTTGGTACGACCACGTTCGTGTCATTCCATATTAACTGCATATTAAACACTCGCAGAACTGTTGACACAGGGCGGTTCTGCGCCTTCATTTGCCGGACAACGCGAGCCTGGTCGAAATAACTGCCACCCACAGAATTTGAATACTTGTCGCCATCACTCTTGCCGCTAGCCATGGAATAGGACCGAGAGTTTCTGCGAGAAATCCGCCGTGGAGAAGTTGTCGCCAAAACGTCGCTGTCGTGCTGTAGAAAGCTAAGTACAAATGTTCCGTATACCGGACTGTGATCACTCACGTCCATTCCGACGCCATGGTTAACGGACCTGTAGTTGTCAATTAGCCGCGGTGTTTGATCCAGGGAAGTTGGGTCCACCACTTTTTCAGGGATCAGCTTCGAGTCACTGACTAGCAACGAATGAATCAAAATTCGATCGCACCAGCCAGGGACACGCTTTTTCACTTTGCCTCCCTTATAGAAAGGCTCCTTGTAAAGCACACGCCAAACAAGTGACGGCCACAACGGGAGTGATTCGTTCACGACGCCGCGCTTAGGGAACTTCTTATACGTCGGGTAGAAGTCGGGGAATTTGTGTGGCTCCGTGAAGCCCTCAAAAACACCCCCGTTGCGACGGTCATTCAGCAAACCATCAAACTTATCATGCAACTCGAGATTGCGGCCCTCCTCAAGCATGTGAAGCACCATCTGCGGGTCTAATAACACGATGCGGTAGTTCATGTCTCCCATCCACACCACATGATGAAACTGCTCGGTCAGGTCAAAGCTGTAGTGCCCCATTATACGGCCCAGACTAGCGTTCAAATTTCGAATCTGCTCACGACGGTACGTATCATTTCTAGCGTCCAAGTGACAGTTCACAAACACAATGGTAGTATGATTGATCATGAGAGCCACTGCGACTCCGCCCTTCGATCCACTCGTGAGTTTAAACTTGTGTGCACCCGCTCGAATCAGTTTGATTCTGTCCTGAATGTCAGCACAGTAAAACACAGCCATACCTGTGAATTTAGTGCCAACGAAGGCTCCGTCACCACGACCATGCACTGCATCAATCACCGCGTCCGGGGGCTGGTTCTTGTGGTTTACCATGAAGTTACTGTTTTTTAACTCCATGCGATAGTACCGGGCTCCCCGCTCGTTCCGGTTCAGATACGCCTCCACAGCGTGATACACATTCTCTGATACGCCCTCCTGTACCCCGAGCACATACAGTTGATAGCCATGCGGAAGGAAGTTCTGCAGCATTGCTGCCGAGCGCTGCTCGTCAATGATCCCCTTTCCGTCATCAAAGGGGTCAGCCGCGCCCATGTTCCAAGTGCCTACCCACATCCGCACGTCCCGTACACTTGTCCGCTTAGCCGATTTCAGTGCTGGCGATGCAGTTGGGCCTATCGATAAGCTTGCTGTCCGACGACCCGCCTCGAAGTACGAGCGCGGTGACGTGATCGGCGCGTCCACTTCTTCGTCGAAACTGTCGTCCAAACTCAATCCAGCCGATGACGAACTTTGCTGTGCGACGACGGAGGAGGTCTTCCGCGCCGACTTGAGCGCAAAGTGCTGCGAGCGCATGCTGGCGATGTCTTCTTCCGTCTCGGAGCTCGTGCGCTGGAACGAGTCGCTCTTTCGGGAGGCTTCATTCGCGACCGTAGTGGCTGACACGGGCGGGGGTGTTCCGCTCTTGTGACTGGCGTTAGTCGCAGATGCTGCAACGGCAGGAGGGGGTACCGCGCGCAGCTTCTCGAGCCCAAACTCGGGCTGCTCGAGGTCCGCCAAGTTGTTGCAGCTGAAGCTGCTCTTGACGTTGTTGGCTCCGTTCCAGTAGCCGGCGCGCAGCTTGACCGCGGCTTCCGTGGCGCTGACCGCGGACGCCAGGCGCCTCGTGCGCGAGCGGTGCGACGCGGCGGCGGCCTCCGCCACGGTGAGCCCCGTGACTCCGAAGCCGTTGGCGCAGCTGCGCGACTTGTTGAGGCTCGCGCGCGGCGCCTGCAGCTCCCGCGCGAGCGCGCCGATCTCGCCGCCCGCGAACGACTTGGGCGGCTCCTGGCCGGTCTTCAGGCGGAAGTTTTCGCGCTCCAGCTCCTGCACGCGGCGGCTGAGCCTGGCCGCGGTCTCCGCCCACTCGCTGGAGCCGCGCCGGGGCTCCGCCTCCGCCTCCGCCTCCGCGTGCGCGAAGCTCATGCTGGCGTTGCGGCGCAGGCCCAGCGCGTCGTCCGCGCGCGCGCCGCTGGCCCTGCGCCGCCGCTCGCTCGCGTCCGCGCTGACGTTGCGCGGCGGCAGCTTCTTGAGCGTCGCGCGCGGCAGGGGCGCGGCCCTGGGCGACGTCAGCGGGGCCGAGGGCCCGCGCGCGCGCGCGGGCGACACGAGGCTGCGCACGTCCAGCGTCTTGCTGTCCTGCAGCTGCTGCAGCGAGGCCGAGTCCTCGATCTGCGAGAAGGCGCGCGCCACGCGGGGCCGCGGGCGGGCGGCGGGCGGCGCGGCGGGGTCCATGGCGCTCTCGGGGCTCTCGGGGGCGTGCGCGCGGGGCTGGAGGCGACTCTCCCGGAAGCGGCTCAGCTAATGGTCCCCCCACGACTGAACCCACTCGAGCTGAGTATGTGATGTGGTAGGGGGGTTTTGGCTCAAGGCGCGGTTCAACATACGACCGCCAGGTGGCGTCTGCCCCACTGTCTTTTCCTTTCAGAGAATGGCGCGAGGCAAATCAAAGCACCGCACTCGAGTCGTAATAGCCGAAACGCGGCGTGGGCGACGTGGATGTTGGGACTCCCAACTTGGGAGCCGAGTGCCAAGTGTAGTGAGCTGAGTCTGGTCACCAGACTTGTGGGTGCAGCGACGGAAGGAGGCGACACCAGAACGGTGCAACGTTAGTCGCGACCCCCCCCCTTCTAGAGTGACTTCTTGAAGCTACGTGTTATTGGTACGCACATCGAAACGCAGCCTAAACAGAGTGGCGTGGGAGCTCGAGCATATACCGGCCCAGAGCGTTAGGGCTGTAGACGAACGATTCTCGTTGTCCGTATCTTCGGAGAACATCCCCAGCTGAAGACACTCGCAAGCAACCAGCACAACCGCGTAGCATGCTGTACGTTTCGGACGCCGGTTGCCACCTAGCAGGTAAGGCGGAGGGCGACTTGCTGTGGAAATGCGGGTCGTGGCGCGCCATGGCGGCGAGCTACCAACACAACCATGCGTCACATAACGGATAACGCCATATAGTATACCGCATACTACTGAATTATATACTTATGGAAGGCGTCAAGGTATAAAACTAGGAGAGGGTATACTATCAAACTTGTCGATGACGTCAACGACCGAGAGGTCCACAAGCTTACCAACGACAACAACAATACTAGCGCGGAATGCAGCGCGCGGCCACGATATTGCAACGGGGGGAACCGAGAATAGTGCTAAAACAGACCCAAGTGGTGACGACACCAGCGGCCGTCTGTTCGCGGCAGCAGCTACTGTGTTACACATACAGTACGTCGTTGATCGACTATCCTACCCCCCACTTCGACCAACAGAGTCGGTGTTGCAGCGCCTTCGAGGCCAAGATTAAAAGAGAGACATTTTTAAATGATTATTTTTGGTTCCACCAATAGCTGACCTGCCCGGCGGAAAATTTCAGCCTCGCTAGTTTTGACTGGTCAGCAGCAATTTCGCCTGAGCGTGATGTTCGATCTGGGCAACGACTTCCTATCAGCCGTGGTTTTGGTGACGCGAGTCGGAGACATGGTTCGGTAAGGTGGCGTTGAGGGAGTTGGCTGCTGGTGGAGGTGAAGTTAGTGACAGCTGGAAAATTGTTGTGGTAAGCGACGTGATAGGAATGTTGTCGTGGTAGTTGAGGTATATGTTGCAGGGTAACCGATCCATGGCACACTGTACCAGTCTCGAGGTACCCGAACCGGTTAGCCACGCCGGTGCTGAAGATTTTCGAAGACAACCAGTCGTGCACTAAGATGACCAAGAATCCCGTCAACCATGGTCGCGCCAAGCACATCGTCATCAAGTACCATCACATCCGTGACGAAGTCAAGCGCGAAG
>BSXT01000946.1:0-66989 GCA_030267785.1 Phytophthora fragariaefolia | reverse complement strand
ACAAACCGCTAGGGAGCACGCGAAATACGCGTAGACGGCCATCTAAAACAATATCCATCGATTTCACCCACCTGCTACCTGCACTCGAAAGCGCCGATCGCAATGACAAAGTACGCGCATCCTCTCCAAGACTGACGTCCACACATCCAAATTCGCACACAAATTGTGCCACATCGACAACGAGGAGTTCGCGCTGTGCGTCAGCCATGCGGCCTGATCTGGTGGGGACCACTTGGACGGACGAAGGCTTCATCAACCAGCGACGATTCCACACAGCAAGAACATCGTTTTTCGGCCCGCCATCAGCAATGCCTCGCGGTTGCTCAAATGATCCGTGGCAAGTCCCTGTCGACTCCATCATCACTTCTCGAGCCTGAGCCGCAAACACTCGGAAAGCGCGAGTCAACTCGTTCGATAGCGTGCCTAGAGTCGCCGAACCCACGAGCAGAGTCGACACCGTTGCTCGTAGCGCGTTGAACCTTGTCTTGAACATTGGCTGACCGTACACGATCGAAAGCACAACATCAACCAGCGTCGGCAAACACTTGCCATGACTGTCCGACAACGTCACGCCACTGTCTCTTGCCACCTCGCGCAACTCATCGTCGAAGGCATCGTACACATTGGATACCATCCGTACGAATCGCTGCTGAAGCTGCTCTTTCGTCGCGACACCGTTTTCCACTGTCCATGTTGACCAAAAGGCACGGTGAAGCGAGCGAGATAGTAACACACGAAAGAAACAATGTACAAGCACTCGGATAACGCTACTGTCACGAGCCGACAAAGATTGTTCTCCCATTCGGTCCGTCGTAGATACACGCATGGGATCAGTTTGGGCTGGACGACCAAACAGGTCGCGTAGGAACGCATGGACTACGCCCTCGATCTGGTTACCTGGTGCGTCCCGAAGCGCCTAAATCAGGTCAAAAAGAGAAACAGGTCACACCATCTGTCAGTCAGTAGGTCACGTGTATTCTGGCCATCAGGCAGATTGGTCACGTGACCTGGAGCAATTGGTCATGCAGGGTCGGTAACGTGTAAGGCCAATTGTAAAACTGGAAACAACTCCGTAGCAGGGATACCAAAAATCCAATAAGTATCGATTGGCCACCTCGACGAAAAATAAGTAAATATCGGCAGCACGACTATCTGCTGCAATAAATAACTGCAGTATCAATGGTTAGACAAATAAAATATTGAACCATGAACTCGACAAGTTCAAGAACGTTTATTGTCTGTGCGAGTGCTACACGCATGCATCAATCACACGGACATCCCAGTACTTGGCGTTTACCTTCAGGAATAGAAGCATCTCGAGCGTCATCGGTGAGAGCCGGTGGCGCTCGTGCCTGAGTACCGAGCGAGCAGAGCTGAACAGCCTCTCCACCACATTAGTCGTCGGCGGGATTGCTGTCAGCAATGAGTACGCCGGACATTCCACCACCTTTCTCCTCTTGAGGATTCTATCGGCAAGACCTTCCTTCTGAGGTCGCGCAGGCTGCGAGACCGCTGCCACTCTTGCACACTTGAAGGGCAGAAGCGCTGCGCGCTCGTCTCGCGTAACAAATCTGCCTTCTTGGACAGCACCTTCACCACGCCATTTTCGAACGCTGGTGAGTGCACAATATCCGCGTCACGCGCTACATAAAAAAATAATGTACGTAATTAAATCCGTAAATAACGAAAACAGCAAGTATCCCACGTATCCAAGTAGGAAGCGAAGTCAGGCTTCAGCTCCAGCAGCCCATCGAACAGATCGCGCGCTTGTAGCAACGTCAGGCCTTCCGACGGCAGCTTCTTCGAGATGGACTCGACGTCCTTCATCTCGTCACGCAGTGCCTCCAAGCGACGATGGGCTGCTCGAGTTGGCAGCAGGTCTGCAATGTCTTCGTCGTCAGCAGAGAGAAACTCGCGAAGTCGCACATATCGGTCCAGCATTGCAAATGTTGACGACCAACTTGTTTCCTGTCTGAGGACTGGAGCAAGTGCGGTCTTCGCCCTATTGTACACAATCTACACATTTTTACACCGTATCACAAAAAAAGTAAATTACCCCAAATGAGACACAAATACATTTAGAATGTACCTCAGCTTGGCGGCTTGCTTGAGCGTCCGCAGCTTGCGCATCAGGACTTGCACCTTCTCCAGGTCGTCTTCGTGGGGCGCGAGGTGGCTTTTCACAGCCAGGTTAAGACGGTGATTCGCTCAACCCACAAGCGGCACGCCCATTAGGTTGGCCAGCCGCTTGTTGACGGCGCAGTTATCGCCCACCAAAAATAAGCAATCACTCAGGGTCTTACCAAAAAAGGGCAGGAATCGCGCAATCGCCGCCATATGGCTTTCCGCTGTAAGTCGGACATCCTCGTCCTGCATGACGGGAGCCATGGACAACAGCGGATAGCGCGGTCCGTTCGGCGTCTCGTAGCAGCCGTATACCGCGAGGTACTGCTCCGTGCCGTGGCTCCATCCATCCAGGATAAACCCCAGTTTCTGGGGCATCTCCGCTCCGATGAGCCTTTCCACAGCTCGCGTCACGCTCTCCATGTTGGCACGGAGTGTGCCGACTGACACGCCGGGTAGGCTGGTAAATCTATAATTTGTGACAATGTGGTGGAGCGATATCGGAAATTTCGCCGTCGATCTAGATCCATCAACCTGGGACGAGAAATGTATTACCGCGGAGTAGTGTCCAATTCACTGAAGTGAGGTTCAAGTGGCGACGGCCCGATTCCTGGCAGTGTTGATGCAGATCGACGATATCGATCTTGACAGGGATGACGGCGATCTTAAAAGATAAGCGTCAGATCTCAGTCCCACTGATGACGCAAACAAGGAATAAAGGGTCAGTGAGGCCTGGAGAGCCAGTAATGACGCACTAGGACGCGTGGCGCAGGGAGTTAATAAGGTCAGATCTAGGAACATGCTAACACACAAAACAGAGTTGAATTTTCCTTCTACATCACAAGTGGTCTTCGCCTTCACGCTACCGGGTACGGGATATACATTGGTCCGCCCGATGCTTCGTCAAGGCATCGAATACCCCAAGATCGAAGTGAACCCAGACGCCGAGATTGCCTGTCCTGGCGTCTGTCAGCTCTCGTTTCAACCCACCGCTAGAGGAAGCGACAAGCAAGGAAAGGAATACACACACCCAAGGCAACCCCAGGCCCAGATCGACATCGGCCTGCAAGTCCAGATCAAAGGAACCCAAGATCGACGATTCAACCATACATTGGTGCAGCGAGTAGAAATATCCCCGCTGCTGCCTGAGTTCCCGCTGCCCGCCAGACTGTCCAAGACTCTATACCAAGCGCGTCTTCTGAGATCACCCGAAGAGCGATCCAGCCCACCGACGGGTACACAAGGTGAGGATCAACATTTTCACGGAAGATCGGAGTACCCCCTCCGTTAGTCGGCAGTTCGGGCGCCGTGTGCAAGAGGACCACGCGACATCAAAACTTCGCGGAACCACTTCGCCACAACAATAAGTAGAGTTAGTCACAAAGTTAACAATCAATAACAAAATTAATAGTACCGTACTGGCGTGTGAGCTCGGACTCGCAAAAGGACAGCGGGAGGTTGGACATGACGATCCAGCGGAGCCACGCGTAGCGGTTCGAGCCCTTTTGGCTCACCCAGGACACGAGAGTGTCTGTCGCAGCGGCACTCGCATTCCGCATGTCCACCTCGAAGTTGGGATGGGCGGAGCGAACGTGGGACACCAGGTTGGTGTACCCCGTCCCACTCAAGTGCTTGCGGCAATTGCCACATGCTTTACACGACTTATTGCCGGTTGCCACGCCCTCCTCATCGAGGCAGGTCTTAAAGAAGTACCCCGCAATCTGTCGCGGCGTGAAGGTCGCTTGGGGGCGAGGATGTTGTCGGCCATGGCTTAAAGTGCTTGTTGGGGAAGGTGCTTGTTTGAGAATGGACGTTTCTCGTCAGAAGGCTGGAGAATGGAGCGGCAACTGCATGGTTCGTTGTGAGCAATTGTACCAGTAAATTACTGAAATGTACTCTGAGGTTAGATAAATTACTGTATTTTTCCAGCAAAATGCAAAAATTAATTACCGTTTCCCTTCGTAAATAATACTGATCGATATATTTATTTTTCGGCATCCCCGCTCCGTAGGATACCTATCGCAGGCTGGTAGTTTACGAAACTGCCTTTGCCGCCTTTATCTGCCCAAGCATATCACTGCTCATAACCGCTTTGACATCGAGACTGTCAAACAAATGATGACTCGCAAGTCGCGCGTACCCCGCACACCTACTACGTTAAGGGCTACTCGACGTCGTGCACGTGGGCGGTTTGCTCCAACTTCTCGCAGGTCAACGATGTTCTACGCGTTAACTACTTCTATGACTGAAAAGCATATCGCAGGTTGCCGCAAATCGTAGAAGATGCAGTTGAAACCAAGTTGGTCCCAAAGGATGTAGTACCTACATGCGACTTCGAAGGCGCTTTGATAAACGCGATGGGGACGTTCTTCCCCAACTCCAGAATTGCAGGCTGCTTATATCATTTTAAACAGGCGTGTCGCCGTAAATCAAAGAAATACGGTCTGCCTAACGTCGAGGCTAGATTGGCTCCTACCTGCTGGAACGTCTTTGTAATATCGCGAAATATCGTGAGTCGCACGAATAATCGGCTGGAATGTTTTCACAGGCAGCTTAACACGAAGTTTCCAGTGCCGCATCCATCGCTGGAGCGACTTACCAACACGATAGAAAATCTGTCGCGGGAGAATGCAGCACAACGCGGTGCGGTCATTGCTGGGCTTTCCCAGCCTCCTACTCGAAAGAGATTTGTGCTGCCGCGTCCACCTACTTTGCCAAACGAAAATGACATCGAGAACTCTGAATCTAGTAGCGAATCTAGTAGCGACAGTGATGATGATGCTGAGGCTGTCGACTCAGATGCATAGTGAAATCAACTCAGCGCACGACGAAAGCGAAGGTATGGAAGCCCAAATTATAAATGCGATCAAGGAAGGAGAATATTATCAAGACAATTCGTTCGAATACGAGGGTGAGCGAGCGAGAATATGACTTCATAAACCCCTATTTTTTAATAGCTACACTGCCACGTGACCAAGTCGTTTAGGTCACGTGACCTGTTTCCTCTTTTTACATGTGACCTGTTTCTCCGTCTGACCTGCTGTAGGTCTTACCGTCATCGACGAACCAGCGCACAGACGAATACGGTGGCTCGTTCGAAAACCGGTACCGCTTCCTGCACGAAATCGTGGAGGCTCTCAAGACGGTGTACCCCGCGGGACGCATTGGCGTGCGTCTGTCGCCGAATGGCGTCTTCGGTGGCATGGGCAGCAAGGACAACAACGAAATGTTCACGTATGCGTTCGAGCGCTTGTCGGAGCACGGACTGGCTTACCTGGCGATGCAGTACGGTTTCAGCTTTGGCTACTCGCCCGAGAGCCGCACGCTGACGGTCTTCGACGCCAAAAAGTCGTTTAAGGGCACCGTCATGGCGAACAACAGCTACATGCGCGACACTGCCGAGGGCGTTATCCGCAGTGGGGCTGCCGACTTCGTGGGTTTCGCTCGTCTTTTCATCTCGAACCCGGACTTGGCCGAGCGATTCCAGTACGACTGGCCCTTGAATCCGGTGCCGGATTACAAGTACTTCTGGAATGCTGCCATGGGTGACAAGGGCTACAACACGTTTGAGCCCTACAAGCCAACAGATGGCAAAGTGGAGGAGCAACCGTAGAAAGGTTTGAGTGTAGAGCTGGAACAAAGTACAGCAATAAAGCCTTTACGGCTTGCACAAACGCAATTAATCTCTTTTAAATCTCAGGTCGGCCCTGTTGCCACTTGATATCATCTGGAGTACATGTGTTCGTACAGCTCAGATACGAGTGACACGAAGCGGTGTTGCAGCTGCCTTGTACTTCTAGCACTCATTTTTTAAACGGCTCACAAAATACATTTTTAAAAAAAAGTTTAATTAAAATTAAACTGGTCACCCAAACAGCACGACACAGCATTGCATTTGACATCACACAAATCGACCCGTAGTCGACGGTGTCAAGAAGCTATTTGCACTGCCTTGCCGTCCTGCAGTAAGAGTCGAACAGTTAGAGGTCGCGACAGACAAGTCCGCCACGCATTTGAACCAGAAGCGGATTCATGTGATTTCCTAACATGACGGGCGTGGAATTGTACAGCAGTTGGCTCGAAGTTGTACAGACAACGTGCTTGACCTGGATATACATACGTCACACAGATCGATCCGTAGTTGACGGTGAATATATCCGGGTCAAACACGCTGTTTGTACAACTTCGACTGCATTCAGAAAATAACACTGTGAATTTGTACACATACACTTGTATTTGTATACTTCCCAAAAACAATCACAACAGTTACAGAGGTTCTGCTCTCTTTTGCTTTCACAATTAGAAAGTAGTTTCGGAGGGGATTCGAACTACACATTCAAGTTACACACGTAATTTCAATAAAGCGACCTGACGAATAAACAGATATAGAGGGATATATGATTAAAGAATGAGACATGCTGTAGTCCACTCGCTCCAGCAAGCCGATTTGCAACAGAGATGGACAGTCAAGTCCATTGGACTGGGGTGAGTGAGTCTTGGCGGCGATGAAGCCAAATGCCTGACAATCTGTCGGGGCATTCGGCTGAGCCCAAGCTGTATCCTTGCTCCTGTCCCTTCCTCCCTCCCCAAGAGCTGATTGACGCCTGACGCAATCTTCAAGGTTGGACAAGACATGCATAATACAATTTCCCTACTTTCTCAACACTAGTAGTATATGTTTTGTACTACAGAATTTTAGCCTTCAGAGCACGGATATGCCGAGTCGAGGGATATTACAGTTTTGTTGCCCCAGATGTACCATGTCAGTGGGTGAAAATGCTGTCGCCAAGTGTAATGTGTGCGCCGCCAGCCTTTCTGCACATACCGCAAGTAGAGCTTGCCAAACACAGTCTCTCGTGCCAGAAGATTCCTGGCAACAAGGACAGGAAACTGGGGCTATAGCGGCCCGCTATTAGCGGGTGGAGACATGGATAAAATGAACGTTTTAAGATGTTTGCCCTAAGTGCAGGTATTGACTTGTGCTGAAACAACTTTGCGAACGTGACCCGGTCAAATGATCTCGATATTTTGATGCTGGTTTTTGTTGACTGGGACATTTTACGAGAGTGTCCAGCTTGCGGGTTAATTTTCTGAGTGGTATTAACTACACGCGGGAACACCGCAGCCTTCTGTCTGGGCTTACCGTTGGTGAGACTACTGTCAGTGATTATGGCAATCAAGGCAAGGGGAATTGATTTACAAGCAGCATTTGTTCGCGGTGATTTTCTGTATAGTTGTCCGGGGTGAAACCAGTACGAGCTTCACAGCCGCCCCGCCAGTTGGAAATCACATATTGTTGCTTCCTGCGTAATGGAGTAACGGAGTATTTAAGTGAATAACGCCTCAGCTTAGATCTAGCGGTTCTCTTCTCTTCACGTGTTGGTCAAAATGTTGTTGGCATCCATGATAATCAAACTCCACCGCTCCGTTAAAACTCTTGCAAGTTCAGTGGCCGCTGGAATCTGTGGCTGGGACGAACATCTACGCGAAGTCTGGTATTCTCTTCAAATTTGTAAGATAAGATGCTGTTGCTCTGCAACATACGGGAAGCGCGCATGCGGAATTGAAATTGAAACGCACAGTACAGGTAAATACTGCTCGATCGCCCGATATCGAGGAATATCTACGTCGTACAATTGCCATTCCGGCATTAGGGCGGTACAGGTCGTTGTCATTGATCTGTAGCAAACATGCACAAGAAAAATATGCATACCAAGCAGCAAATTGTCCGTGGAAGGTCGAAGCACCAGTTCAGGGATGTAACTCCGGCTCACAGCGTCCCTTCAATCCTTACGTTTCCTGCGATACGTCGAGGTCTCCCAGGAAGTTCACACGTCCGCCACAGGTAATCCCCATGGTTCAGGTGGATTCCTGTCGCTTCGTGCGGCTCAACTGTAGCGATACAACGCACCCGCTTTTCCAACGAGAGTATACCAGGTGGGGTACCACGCCATGTTCGTGTTATGCTTCTCACTGATAAGCACTAAGCTGAGGCTGTGGCTATGTACCTTCCTCGTAGGAGCAACCGCGAGCGAGGCGTTAAGGTGTGTTCCTTAAAACAGTGCAGCAACTGACGGGCGATGTCATTAAACTGACGAGTAGCTGATGTTTTCTAGCTTCTCCGATGCTTTCCACACTGCTGTCCTCAGCACCTTAAAAGAAGCTACTGCGGATGCTCAGTGCATGTACTTGTGACATTCTCGACGGACGTGAGTGGTATTCCGCTAGAAGACATTATAGTGTGCGCTCGATTTGAGCCTTCGCGAGTGGCTCCATTGTGGCCGGAGAGCCTAGTTGGGCTAGCCCGTGATCTAGGTGTTTCTACATTAGATGAACCAGAGAAGCGCCGGCTGGACGTAGGCGAGAGTATATCGCTACCCTCGACGATGATTGGAGATCGGGGTGACGGAGAAGGTGAGGTATGGATGTGCGCAGAACGAGAAAGCAATACGCAGCAATGGAGGTTTCCGAAGGTAAAACGAACTGCAGTCGAGAGTCGTCATGTGTATTTGACGCCCTTGTTTGATCTCTACACCACAGAACAGCGTCTTGTTTGTCCTGAACAATGGATCGTCTCCCAAGTGGTTTTACAGCTACGATAGCAGCGTAACACGGACACAGCGCGAAATGACACACCACCTTGTGGCTTACGCCTTCCGTTTGCAGACGGGCAGTGGCGATGCCTCGATGAGCCAGCCAAGCAATGGCAGAAGTAATCACGCTGCACTTCATCAGAAAGCACTTGTTCTTGCACGGCACGCGTCACCAGGCTTCCTGCTTGTGTCCTTCCGACGGCGTCGTACGAAGAATCAAGAGTGTACTTTACCTGCCGGTATGAAGAGACGCAATGATATGGTGAACGACTCGTCAGCAGGGAAGCGCGCAATATCTTCACCTTGGACAGCCCAGTCTGATCAGCATCAACACAATGTTCTTAATCGACCATCTGCTGATAAACGCGAGCCCTCCCCTGCCTCGGTAGGAGGCGGCATCTACCTTAACAGAGGGTACCGGGGGAATAGCAAATTCGCTGGATCAGATGAAAATGGCAGTGGCACTGTGGTTGAGGGCGACATCATCTTATGGCAGCACAGAGGTTTTCTCGAAAAATGCCAACATCTTCTGATTTTGTGGCGATTTCTGCAATTTGTATCGCTAGATGACGCTTCGGCCTGCATACATTCCTGCTGGTTGAGTATTTATGATGCACTTCGCGTTTCAAAGCCAAGCGCTAGTATTGATCTTAAGCATGCTATCGACTCGCTTTTAATCCAGACCGTTGGAAACCCAATTATCTCGCCATCGCTGAAATGCTTACGACGTCGAAATGCTGTCACCCGGATGGCTGCCTATTTACTCATTCGGACGCAGTTTTCATCCGCTGTGCAACACCTCGTCAAAACGGAGCTTCAAGTCGAACGGAATACAACGAGTGGGGTGCACCTTCAGGACCGCTTTGTACTCCTGGTCTCAAACATTTACGAATATGTCAGCGACGTACTGTGCGAGGCTCATGCATATGTCAACTTGGCTCAGCCTGTGAAGGATAGTAAACCTTTACCTAGTCTAGTGGATGACGTGCTATCGCTTGTCTATGGGCAGACACACTTTGCGGTACTTCGAGAGGAAATGTCGACTCTGTTAATGAGACAACAAGCTCCTGGGTCACTTTCTGATACTCTAAACACTGTATTTCAGTTGTTCGTGGCTCAAGTGCGGGATGCGTCCGCTACGTTTGTTCACAATCTGAGCCAAAGTCAAACCGGTAGCACGATCGCTAGAAGCCCCTTTCAGAGCTCTTGGAGCCGCCGTTGGCTGCTTGATCCTACATCGACGCAACTTGTTAACAATTTGCACTGCAATCAAGTTGCACCACCCAATTTGCAATCTTTGATCTATGTTATGCAAACTCTTCATGAGTTTGGATGTGTTGATTTGGAAGTGGATGATAGCATGTCCTGCGTGGTCGTAAGATCTGCACTTTCAGTGTTGAACGATAGATCGATGATGGAGCTTGCGCTTGATGGGCGACTACGGGCTCTTCACAGACTGCCCAGTGGTTTGATAGCTTTGGTTGGGCTCGCTGGAAGATGGTCTGTTTGCGATTATGCCGCGGTGTTTTCCTGCAGCGGACAGTCGCTAGATGTAGATTTGTTCGTAGTCGAAGCAAAACGCGGAATTGTTGGCTGCGATGCCAGCAAAGGGGCCAAAGGTGCTGCAAACGCCAAGCGCTGCCATGAACATGTAGTTGACGAAGAAATACTACGCCGAGTTAGACTGGTGGTGGCTCTCGAGGGTCAATTAAACCCTGATGTGGTATCGCGGGATGGTACCCGAGGTCCGTTCATGTGTGTGCACGTTGAGATTTCTGGTGCAACGTATTTACCTCTGTCCACCGAAGTGTTGCGAATTGGTAGCTACCTGTTGGGCCTGCCCCTTCAGGCTCGAGATGAGGTCTATAGATCACTGGAATGGACTCCGCTCATGGAGATGCAAATGGGGTACGTTGCGGTTGCGCAGGGAGGAGATACATAGCAGTCGACAGTGTTAGTGCATCATCGATACTAGGAGTGTTGCAAGCATTTCAGTATGGATCTGACGCAGCAGCACTAATACACTTGCAAGCATGTTACCACTCTTCAGACAGCTTCTTGAGTTCTTTTTCGCCGCCGCCGCGAAGCGAAATGAGTTCCAGCGTACATGTACCAAAAATGGTATGGTAATGGTGTACGGAGGACGCCGAAGATGAAGGCGGTCCGCCCCTGTGCAGAGCTGGAGCGCCGAAAATTCGCCCTGACGCTTGTATCCACGGTATCGTCCACCAAAACAGTCGCGTTGTCGCCTCGTTCACATTATTTTTTTTGGTTTGTTGGCTGCCCTGGTGTCTGTCTGACTGCCAGTGTACAGTCCCGCTTTTCCGGCAGTGCGTGTACCTCCGTTCGACGCTCAGCCTGAGCCTCAGGCGCGCCAGTCCCCCATCACGGAGCAAAATTCCAACTAAAGTTTACGACGCCAATCGCGTCGGAACCGAATCAGGATGTCCTAACCGAATGAGTCTCACCGCCAGTGCCAAGCTGAGACTTTCCATCCAAGGCGTGCGCCAACATTTTCTAGCCCGGCGGTGACACGTTGGGACTCGCCCACGAAGGCGCTCGGCTCGCGAGTTGGCTCGAGCTGCTCGACCTCAGTTTCCAACTTGAACGCCAACCACGATTCCTCACCTCCGTCGACGGGCTCGACCCTCTCGCCGCCTCCCCGGCTGAAAGCTCGGACAGCAATGGGCTCCTCTGCACTTGTGACGCTGCTGCACATGACGACGGCCGCCATCCAGATCGGCATGAACTTGAGCCCGGCGCCGGACATGCTCCGGGTGCACCAGCTCAAGACGACGGGGCAGATGGCATTGCTCCCGCTCGTGCTCATGTGCTTCAACAACCACTTGTGGCTGCTCTACGGCCTGCTGACTGGCAGCATCTTCCCGCTGTGCGCTGCGGCACTGGTCGGCGAGGTCGCGGGGCTGATCTTCACTGCTACCTATTGCCGCTGGGCTCGCAACACGGTGGAAGCTCGCCGGACCTGCGGGGCCGCGCTGCTCGGAATGGCGCTGGTCACGCTGTACGTGCTGCTTGGTGTCTCTGGCAAGACGGCCCAGACATTCGACCAAGTCGTGCAGACCCTGGGCTACGTCGGCGCGGCCATCAACATCTCCATGTACGCGTCGCCGCTGGCCACCATCAAGGTCGTGCTGGAGACCAAGTCGTCGGCGTCGCTGCCGATCAACCTGTGCGGCATGATCTGCCTCAACTGCTGCATGTGGACGGCCACGTCCCTCGTGGACGGCGACATGTTCGTGCTCATCCCGAGCGTCATCGGGCTCGCCTTCAGCAGCGTGCAGATCCCGCTGTACTTCATCTACCGCCCTACGAACCCCTACATGGACGCGGATGCCTGGCTGGAAGAAGGCTACGGCTCCACGGCCCCCAAGGCTTTTGGCAGCGTAGCGGACGCCGAGAGCGTCCTACCCGCCACCTACCGCGTCGTGCGTCCTTCACGTGTGGCCCGCTTCACGAGCTACCAGTACCAGCGTGCAGAGGGCACGCCCCTCGCGATGGGGAGGATGTCGTTCTCCGGCACGGAGAAGAGCCCGCTCATCTTCGGCGAGCCCTCGCCGTGCTTCACTCCCGGCTCGCTGCGCTACTCGTCCGCGAACGACGAGCTCGACGAGCTCGAGATGCAGCCAGTGGCCATGACCCCCATCGCGATGCAACCCGCGGTCATGACCCCCATTGCGGCCAACTAAACGCTGCACATGCAGAGCGACGGCAGCCAACCATCAACTTCGAGGTTGAAGCATTCCTACGACTGCTGAAAACAAAAGAGGGGCATCCAATGTAATCCACCGTCCCCATTGTATCTGTTCATCCTCTTGCGTGCATCTCTCTTCATCACATTGTGCGGGATCAATCAACGCGTTCTTCCCATCCGCGCGATTACGACGGCGACACAACGCGCATGCAGGCAGGTCGGTTAAACCACTCGTGCCCCTTCACGCGCTCATTCTTCGTTCTGCAAAGTGCCACGCAGGACTTGAGCACGTGTATACCTGTCGTCCAGTAGTGTTTAGTGTAGAAATGGGCACCGCCGTGCTCGTCATCAAGACGATGGCTGCATGCACGGGCATCACCATGATCTTCAGCCCCTCCATCCTCATGGCCCGCGCCATCAAGCAGAAAGACGTCGGTGTGGCATCCGTGATCCCGCTCGTCACGCTTTTCTCGAATTGTCATGTTTGGGCCGTCTACGGCTACATGATCGAGAACTGGTTCCCCATTTTCTGGATCTACTTCTTCGGTGACTTTGTCGCGCTCGTCTTCCTCTCCGTGTACTGGAAATACACCAAGCAGCGGCGCTACGTGAACAGAGTGCTGGCGATCATGGTGGCCATCCTGACTTTCGTCACCGTCTACGCGGTCGTAGGCGGCTTCGGCTACACGAACCAGTCGAGAGACAGCATGGGCTCCGTCATGGGTATTTTCGCGGATGTGTCGGCTATTTGCATGTATGCGGCCCCAATGGAGAAGCTGCTTCAAGTGCTCAAGTACAGGTCGGCGGCGTTCATCAACGCGCACATGGTGATCGCAGGGCTCACTAACAACTGCCTCTGGTTCACGTACGGTATCCTGACGGATAACTGGTTCATTATTTCGCCTAACATCATCTTCATCTCGCTCAACACGTTCTCGTTGGTGCTGTGTGTCGTGTTCGACCCTAAGACACACCCACTCCCAGAAGACTTTCACATCCACAACGACGATGAGAATGAAGTTGCTTCTGTAGTCATCGAGCGTGCGAGTGGTAAAGGAGACAATAAGCTACCAAGTCCTGCCTTTGAAGCCATGCACTCGCCATTCGGCTGCATCCAAGTGCCTAAGTAATTATATCATGTATATTAATTTGCCAGCTGCTTTCTTAAATGAAGACTGGTGTGACAATTTGGAAATCTGAAGGACGAAGAAGTGTGTAAGCACTCCCGTATTGGCCTGAGTGACGATAATGAGAAGAATTTGTGCTCTCAGGGACTGCGTGAATACCGGAAGAGTTGCTCAAAGTATCGTTGCGTAAGGCATGGTGGCGGAGTGGAAAAATTGGAGCACGTTGGCTTTGACCTAATTGCCTGGTACCGACAGCGTTGTGCAAAAGATAACGAGCTACCGGTAGACGAAGTTTTAATCATTAAAGGTCAGTGCGGCCTACTTATAGGATCGTTGCCGCTGTGGAGCATGTTGCTTATGGTACGGCAAATATTAGGAAGGATTGCGTTCGTGGTACCATCCTAGTGAGCCGGTAAATGTGAATGAATAGCAAAGCTGTGTCGGGCTATCTCGGACTCAGCTCTGGATACTTCATTGTGAAAAAAGAACTGGACATCGCGTCACGAGCTTTGTTGACGTGAGAAGTGAGCTTAGTGCTCTCTTCAGCCACGCAGATCGCAATCGACCCGTTCTTACACTCAGCATCTCCCAGGCATCAAGAGTACTAAGGAAACAAGTTCCCTGATTAATACTTCAGTACTTCGAAGTAGTTGCATGTTGACATCCAAGTTAGATGATCTAGCGAACCAAAGTGTTAGTCAAATGAGGCTTCAGTACACGAGCCGAATGACTTACTGCTTCTCATGGATTGATATATACTTCCGGAGTAGTACACGGTAATCACCCACTAGGTACCAGAAGGCTCACTAGCCAAGCTTTGCATGGTTTCTATTCGAATGCAGTGATCGCGAGTTTTTGCGCTCATTTCGAATGGAGTGGTCATCATTCCAAAGTCTTGTATCTCTCGTAATTAACGACTCAGTGTTTCATTGCAGAGCTGGTGGAAGCTACAAAAGCGCCAGTTCACACGGAACAGCTCTGGATTTTATACAATTCGCATAAATTTGCGAATCATTCAATGAAGCGATCATAAACCTTGTTGCCAAAACTTAGAAATATATACCGTATTAAAATGAAGTTGCATTTAGTTCAGACTGAGTTCTCTTATTTGAAGCTTTATAGTCGGTTCTAGCGCAGCCGGTCCCGGCGTAAAGTAATTCAGGAAGCCGAGAGTCAGTTCTTCAGTCAGGAAAACTACTTCATTGTGGTCACTCGCGCGACCGCAACGTAAAATAAATGTTTTTCCTGATAGGCTTTTGTAGGATGATAGAGCAGGACTAGAAGGATCCTTTTGACTGCGCTTGGTATTTTTCGGTCGTTAGAGAAAACGCGGGAGCCAACGACATTTGGTCTTCGTTGCTGGCGCATCAACATTCGTGATTCTATTCCTTATACCGTGCGCTTGCCCTGCAGCTTATCGGGTATTCGTTTTTAATATCCCTTCTCCGTACGGTGCCGTACTTCGAAGTATGTTTTTCTTAAGTGTATCTACTCAGTTTGAGTTGCCATCGCTGAGGGTCAATTACAGTATCTACAGCTTCGTGTCGTCGTTCAAACAAGTCTAACACACTTACTCGTCCTTGCTGTTAAGTCTACTATCTGATTGAAGAAGATATCGTACGAAAGGATATTTTATCCTTATCTTCATCGGATGGGTCAACACACAAAAGGTACGTAGTTTTTTCAGGTTATTTGATATTAAATTGAATTTAGCCCCACTACCACGGAAGGGAGGATACTCAATAATGCACTCATATTTTGCGATGACATGATCGGGGTGACAGGTCGGCCTGGATCAACTGACGATAACCGTGTTCGATTCAATTCTGCTTGAGCATCAGCCTACTTTGATAGCGGCCCGTATATGTACGTGGTGATTCTGCTTTTCGGGATCTCGCTATATCGTTCCAGCTTCCATACAACAAGCTACGGGGACGGGTAATTTCACGCGAGAAATAAATATTCAACTATAACCTCATCAAGCTTCGAATACGCGTTGAACATTGCATGGGGCTTGTTTTCAATATTTTCGTGGTCCAGTATCGATTTTCGTAGGAAATTGAACTTGGGCCAAGGAATTGTATCCAATGAGAAAAGAAGGTGTGCTGAGACCCCTGAGACCCCAAAACTGAATTATTATATGTACATGTATTTTAATCATGTACATACGGTAGCAGTATTAAAATACTGCTTGTTTATATGTAATCAACCTTCAGGACCTGCGCCTCAGCGTCGTTTATGTAAACGCTAGGGATTGCATGCTGGTTTGTGACGGGCGCTTGCTCGACGAGCGCTACATGGCCACGGGATCAGTTTACGATTCTCGGTCCAGACGACGCGCCGGACCACGAGGAGCTCGCACTGGAATCCCCCACAGACCGAAGATGACTGGCGACGCTGGTGTCATGGTCGTCCGCGTGTGGGTCGCGTGCTCGACACTGGCGATGGCCTACCTGCCGTCGCTCTTCGTGCGTCGGATCTACCGCGAGCGAGACACTGGCGGCGCCCCCATCGGCCCGCTGCTCTCACTGCTCGTCAACTCGCACGTGTGGATGATGTATGGTTACATGTACAAGACGTGGTTCCCCAGCTTCCCGGTCTTCCTCACGGGCGACATCGCTGCCCTGTGCTACCTATTCATCTACTGGCACTTTTCGTCCGAGCGACGTCGTGTCGGTGGGACTATTGGTGCTGTGTTTGCAGTCTTGCTACTGCCGTCTGTCTATGTGATCGTCGGTGGCCTGGGCTACACAGGTCAGACGCGGGCCGAGGTGGGCAAGACTGAGGGATACATCTGCGACGTTGCAGTGGTGACCCTGCACTTGGTCATGCTGAGAAATCTTGTCAACGTGCTCAGAACAAGGTCTACGGCGTCGCTGAATCTGCGAACATTGGCCGTGGGCACGGTGAATACGTTCGGCTGGTTTACGTACGGCATAGTGACCTCCAACTGGATTATTAGTGGACCTCACGTCTTCGTCATGCTCCTTCACACGAGTGCACTGATTTTGTATGCGGTGCTGAGGCCTAGGTCCCATTTGGTAGTTGCCACTGGTGTTACAACATCCAGGGCTGGCGAGGATCAAGTTGTCGTTTCACTTGAGCTTTCGCCGAAGATCGGTGTTGAAGCATGCTCGAAAGCAGCTAGCAGACCAGAGTATCACATCTTGTCGTCGCCGATGGCACCGCTGCAACGATAGAAAAATGATAAATGCACAATGAATACAACAAACTATTTACTAGCACCAGTGATATACGCTACTATGACGTCGGAGGAACTCAGGGCAGAAGTCTCAACAGTTTTCACTATGCACTGGTGTCGATTCGTGAGGTTGCTACTCCAGTAGCTGTGACCACAGCCCACTAACTACTACCAGCAGCACAACACACAGCTAAAGACCATACATAAGCTGGAGTGGCTTAATAATAGCGTAAGGAAGGCTACTCAACGCCACGTTGACCAAGGCCGAGAGCTGACTGGAAACAGAGCCAAGCTCACGGCTTCAGCCCCACATTCAACCGGAAGATTGAGCCAACCAATCCAAAGTTTCGATTGTCTCGCCTAAGCGAAAACCAGTTTGGGACAACCCACCGCTTCGCATAATAGGAGCGCGACTCGGCCGCTCGCACTCTGTGTGCCGCACACACTGTGCGTGCCAGTCAACTTCAACAGCTCTTGTGTGTTGAAGGTCAAAGGTCACTCATCACGCGGCCAGCGAATTGTCGACAGTCACTGCTACAGCGCGAGCTTGCACGCGTTGCAGTCCTACCATTCCAACCCTCCCCGAGTTCGGGACAAGGCAGTAGCAAGCTAGACTCGCGCTTCCTCCCACGCACGCATTATGAATGAAAGAGAAACGAGGCGCCTCCAGATGTTGCCACCTTGGTATAGTCTGACAAAGGTAAATCAAAGGATCATCTCGTCCGCAAAGAAAGCCAGCCAACAGCAGGCCTTCCGGTGCGCGTGCATCAATCGAAACGCAGCGTTCCGGCGCGTGGCCACCGTTTTAACGATGAGTCATCGAAAAATGCCTTCCCTCTAAAACGTTTTCACGTACGGGACAATCACCCAACACAGGACATCGATTTCCAAATCCTACACACAGTACTGCATCAATCCACATCCCAATCGAGTTGCACCGGAACACTAGTTATCAAGTCTGGCAGGCGTATTGCGCCCTCGACCAACGACTGCAACCGTTGCAACCGGCACATGGCGAGCTCACTTTCCGATTTGCCCATCACAGCACAGGAGGCTGAGTTACAGTGCATACACCACCTGAACTCTGCTAAGTACACCACCGCCAAGATGGTCCACAGCGACTTGGTGATGGCTGTGCGCGTCTGGATCTGGTGCAGTACGCTGCTCGTGATCTACATGCCGTCGCTCTTCGTGCGCCGCATCTACCGCGAAAAAGCCACGGGCTCCGCCTCGATCGTCCCCATCGTGCTGGTGCTCGCCAACTCGCACGTATGGATGCTCTACGGCTACCTGGGCCGTACGTGGTTCCCGAGCTTCCCCGTCTTCCTCATCGGCGACGCCGTCTCGTTCGGCTACCTCTTCATCTTCTGGCGGTACGCCAACGACCGCCAGCACGTGGCCAGGGTTGTCTCCGCGGTGTTCGCAGTGCTAGCTCTGCCCACGTTTTACGTGGTCGTGGCTAGCCTGGGTTTCACAGGCCAGAGTCGAGCCGAGGTCTGGAAGACCCAGGGTCTGTGCTTCTGCGACGTCACCGTCGTCTCCACCCACGTGCTCATGCTCAAGAACCTCATCTACTCCTACAAGCAGCGGTCCGCCGCGACGCTGCTCCCGCGCTCGCTCGCGGTGAGCAACTTCAACTCACTCGGCTGGTTCACGTTCGGCCGAGTGACGTCCAACTGGATCATCGCGGGGCCGCAAGTGTTCGTCCTTGCACTCCACTTGGCCGCGTGGGTCATGTACGTCGTCTTCACCCGCAGAACGAAACCCGGAGCACTTTTCGCTGCTATGGAGGAGAGCTCCGTCATAACGTCTGTGGATCTCTTGCCTAAGACTGAGTTGGAAATTAGTGTCAAGGGAGTTCAAGTTCCGAGTAGCCCAGAGTACCAGGTCGTGCGGTCTCCATTAGCGTCACTGCATCCCTAAAACAAAAACCAATTGACTATGCAACCTTATGTAAAGTGACGCAAGGAATGATTGATCCCTTGACAGTAGTGGTCGTGGCCGTCACATCCACGAGAAAAAGTGCGGGAAGCCTGGTCCAGTCCACACATTTCATGCAATTGAGACACCACGTCGTTCAACGTCTCGGCCTCGCCGAAGCCAGTCAGTCCTGGTAGCGCCTAGCACAGACTTGCACTCGTCGGAAGCACGCGTCAATTGTGGCTCAGTTTTGTATTTGCGTCCCCACCGAAAGCTCACCCTCCACCTCATCTGGCAGTATTATGGTCGATAGTACTGTGTTCTGGGTGATCAAGGTCCTGGCGGCGTTGACGTCGATCGGAATGATCTGCAGCCCGGCGCTCTCGATCTACCGGATTCACAACAAGCGAGATGTTGGCGTCGCGTCTTTTATCCCGCTCGCGTCCCTCATGGCCAATACGCACAACTGGGTGTTGTACGGCTACATGGTGGAAAACTGGTTCCTGATTTTCTGGATCTTCGTCTTCGGCGACCTGGCAGCGCTATCCTACATGGCCGTCTACTGGCGGTACACGGCCGAGCGCCGCTATGTGCTGCGTGTTTTGGCGATTGTGGCAGCATTTCTGCTGGTTACCACCACGTACGCGGTCGTGGGCGGCCTCGGGCATGTTGGACAAACTCGAGCTCAGGTCGGCTCGACGCTGGGTATCATCTGCGACATCGTCGCTGTTTGCCTCTACGGAGCTCCAATGGAGAAGCTTTTCCACGTTCCAAAGTACAAGTCGGCCGTGTTCATCAACGTGCACATGGTGATTGCCGGGCTCTCGAACAACGTCATGTCTATCACATACGGCATCGTGACGGACAACTGGTACATCATTTCGCCCAACATGTTCCACATCGCTGTCAACACGTCCACGCTGGTGCTCTACCTCGTGTTTAACCCGAAAACACATCCACTCCCTGGCAGCTACCACACCGCCACAGCAAACGCAAACGAGGCTGCAATCTCCATTGACGTTACGCCTAACGCAAGTTACAGTCGCAAAAAGACTGGTGGTGAGCCGCTGAGCCCTGCGTTCCAGGCAATGTCATCTCCGTTGGAGACTTTGCCGATGTAAGAGAGACTCACTAATACCAATCGCACTTGTAAACCCTTCATCTTCGCTGGTAATCCATCACCTCCAGCCAACTTCAATAGCGACGCATCGCGGACGCTGACGTCGACTGGCTGCACTCCCTCATCTCCTTCCTTGGACGCAGATCTGCCGCGATGGTCGATAGCGCGGTCTTGTGGACAGTCAAAGTGGTGGCGGCCATGACCTCCATAATGATGATATGCAGTCCGTCGATCTCCATCTACCGGATTCACAAGAAGCGAGACGTTGGTGTCGCGTCCGTCATTCCACTGGTATCGCTGTTGGCCAACGGCCACATGTGGCTGCTGTACGGTTATATGGTGGAGAACTGGTTTCCGATCTTCTGGGTCTTTGTGTTGGTGATGTGGCGGCATTGCTGTACCTCGCGGTCTACTGGCGGCACACAACCGAAGGTCGCTACGTTGGACGTGTCCTGGCAGTTGTCTTTTCAATATTGGCAGTCGCCACCATTTACGCCATCGTCAGCGGATTTGGATACCTTGGGCAAACTCGAGCACAGGTTGGATCGGCGTTGGGACTTATATGTGACGCTGTCGCCGTGTGTCTGTATGGAGCTCCGATGGAGAAGCTCTTCCACGTGCTCAAGTATCGATCTGCCGTGTTTATCAACGTGCACATGGTGATCGCAGGCCTCTCGAACAATTGCACGTGGATCACGTACGGCATCCTTACCAGCAACTGGTTCATCATCTCGCCCAACATCCTATTCATCACGCTCAACTCGTCCACACTCGTGCTATACTTGGTCTTCAACCCCGAGACGCACCCTCTACCTGACCACTTCTATCGGACGACAACACCCGATCGAGTCGAGTCCATGATATCCATCGAGCTTTCTCCAAAAGAAAGCTTGGGGCGGAAAATTGGCAGCGAGCTCCCAAGCCCTGCGTACGAGGCCATGGCGTCCCCGTTGGGGGCGCTACCTTGGTAGGCATATTGCTACGATCACGGGCCACCGGGTCGGACGGCGGTGTTCGAATGCATCCACGGTTCGTCGTGGTCATCATAACTTCGTGATCTCGCCAGGTCTAAATTCATGCACATACGTAAAAACTCGCAGACCAATTCTTTCTTTTCTTCATTTCTCCACAAAATTGTTTATCCTTCCTCTTGATGACACCACATACCACGTGCTTTTCAATTGAACCGATGCATGCGCTCGTTTGAGCCAAAGCATCCATACCGCAGCTCCAGATGTAAAGCCGACGTCTGACAGCAACTTGGCATCAGTGGATATATTTCGGCGAATAGCTCACCCAGAGCTCACGGAAGCAGCACCTTGCTCCTAAGCTTAGTTCGTGAAGGAGGGAGCACCACCAAATTGGTGTCACCAATTGCGCTGTATCTGCGTCACCACAGGAAGCCGGTAACTTCAACGTAACTAGCTTCGTCTCCCTCGCGACAGCACGCTCAGTGGACCGCGCAGGTATCGCATTCAAGTGCTGGCAGGGGGGGCAAGCGTCAAACCGAAATGGGTACCCCTACCCAATTAGGCAGGGTTTGCTAACGTCACGGGGACACGTAACATTTCTACCATCCAGTATTCGATCCTAACGTCTCTTTAACTATTGCTCAATACGCTTCTGTATACGTAAAAGTACCCCGTTGAGTGGCACATCCGTTCTCAAAGTGTAATCTCCCCTCAACTATCATTGCTAATCAACGGTTGAAGACATCAACATCAACAACATGCAGCAATCTCGTCTCACACCGCAATTTGCCTCCTCGTGCACAAGTGGCAATAGAAACACACTTAGTACCATGGTGAGCAGCGCCACCATGCACGTGGTGGACGTTTTGTCGGCGCTGACGTCGCTCGCGCTCATCTGCAGCCCAGCGGTGGCCACGCAGCGCATCTGGCGCCGCCGGAGCGTGGGCGTGGCGTCCATCGTGCCCCTGGCCACGCTGCTGGGCAACTCACACATGTGGATGCTCTACGGCTGGATGATCCGCAACTGGTTCCCGGTCTTCTGGGTTTTCCTCTTCGGGGACGCGGTCAGTCTGCTGTACCTCGCCGTCTACTGGCGCTACACGCCCGAGCGCCGCCACGCGGTCAGTCTGCTGTACCTCGCCGTCTACTGGCGCTACACGCCCGAGCGCCGCCACGCGGTCAAGATTCTGGGCGTCACGCTCGCAGTCTTGCTCGTCGCAACGCTCTACGCCATCCTGGGCGTCTCAGGACACACAGGACAGACCAGACATCAGGTCGGCTCCACTGTGGGCGTGCTCTGCGACGTCGTCGCCGTGTGCCTTTACGGGGCTCCGATGGAGAAGATCTTCCATGTGCTCAAGTACAGGTCGGCCGTCTTTATCAACGTGCACATGGTGGTCGCGAGCTTGGCTAACAACGTCATGTGGTTCACGTACGGCGTTCTCACGGACAACTGGTACATCATCTCGCCCAACATCCTGTTCATAACGCTCAACTCGTCCACGCTCATTCTGTATCTGGTCTTCAACCCAAAGACGCACCCGCTACCTGCCGACTTCAATCAGAGTACAGCGGCTGAAGGTTCGAGAAGATCAGTAGAACCCTCACCCAAGGCTGTTCTCAGTCGCAAGGCAGAAATTCACTCCACCAGTCCAGCGTTTGATGCCTTACAGTCACCAGTGTAGATTCTAGTTGATATACGAAGTAGTTGCAATTAAATGGGGATTTCGATGCCGATTCAGCTCGCTTCATATGCTGTGCGTGAAGCCGCTGACATAATCGCCTCGGCCCGATAGAACATGTACATGTGGACGGGCATTTACTTGGTCGTTAGGTAACTAAATGACTGTAATGACACCTCACTTCAAAACAAAAACGTGTAGACAACGGTTTGTTCTGCTCTGAGGCATATCGAAACCCACCGAACTTTACCGCCACGACCTGGTGTTTGGTTTGAAGTGCGAAACCTGCGACTCCAATGATAGCATATATCCTGATAACACGAGGTACCTACTCCGCATATTTCTTTCTCTTCTGAGCCCCACAATGTGTAAATGACACCAGAAGCTAATCAAAGAATCTATCGAGAAGAGAGGAAGAGAGAAGTGACCGATCAAATAGCCATAGATCATCCTTCGATACATTTGAACTCCTTGTGGGTTTCCCGGAAAACTACTAGTGAAAGGGGCGGAGGTTCACCCGAGATAAGCATTTCCAAAGAGCGTGGCGAGAGGGTGAAATAGATATTTCTCTGACGGGCTGGCATTTGTGTACCCGATCAATTTCTGGAAACGGACCCCACCCTACTGTTATGGTGGTGATGAAGATCAAGCAAGATGCACATCGTGGTAAACCGACATTTCTCTTTAAAAAAATTACAAGTCGGTGGACGCGATCAATCAACACTCTCACGAATTGGGCGACTTGGTCTCGAGGCTACTTACACCACGTGCCACTACTTGCCACCAAGTTTTGTTCGTGGATTCATCAAACTGGAGACTTCAGCTCGCCATAGACATTACTTTGCGCTCTCTCTTTGATGGCCGTGTCAATGATACAGCAAGTAATAGCTCTGGGTTAGCACTGTCGGTTTGCGTTGTGGTAACAGCGTTGTTGGGGTGGAACACGATATACACAACGACCTGGATCCCACCGAGCGCAGCCCCTGCGGCATTTGGCGTTAATACGAACATGTCATCGAGGATGGCGCTCGTCCAGACCCAAAGTACGCCGTTCACAAATGCGACGACAGACATCGTGACGGGCATGGATGACGCATTCTTGGTGCGGATGATGCGCTTAATAGTCTCAAGTGGGGCGAACATGAGCAGCAAATTCATGACGACACAGAGGTAGCCCAGAATGTTCACGACCTGGTGCTTGGATTGGTGTGTAACCCCAGCGACAGCTATCGCAACATAAGTCGTGACGAGCGTCAACAGTACACCCGTGCTACCCCACAACTTGTAAAATCTGCGAGTCGGGCACTGAACCACCAGTAAACCGCGGAGAAAGCGATGGATGCGAGCGCGGCGAAAGCGGTGACCGAGAAGAGCGGGAAGAAATTCCCAATGAGATACGAGTAGATCATCCTGCGCTCGCACTCAACACCAGCACTGCGTCAGATCTCTGCCTACAGGTCGTGCATTTATCCATTCGATTCTCACCACAGATAGGAGTTCCCGAAGAGCGTGACAACGGGAAAAATGGAGACCTCGCCGACAGCACGATGCTTGTATACATGGTAAATTTCAGGAAACGGGCTTAACCCCACAGTGATTGCAGTGATGAAGGTCAAAACGCGCAGCGTGGTTAGCAGCTCCTCGCTTGCCATAATTGCAGAAGGTGTTAAATGGGATGGTGGGCGGCAGGTAGCGATTGATGAGTGGACAAGTCGAGTTGAAGCTGCGATCCAGTGGGGGCCCCATCTCAAGTGAACAGCGCGCGACTAGAACCAGCGTCTTCGGCACCACCACCGATTCGGTGACTTGCACATTATTGAGTTTATGGTACGGTAATCGGTAGCTGCAAGCATATTTGCTAGTGTTCAGTAATGCGATCAACGCGGAGACTTGATCTCGATGAACGCAGAGCGTTCGGACTTGCCATCAGTCTCTAGGTCGTACACGACAGCCTGCTCACTCTTAGCGTCAGTGTCCACTGCAGAGGTGAATGCTGCGTCTTTGATCTTGCTTGGTCGGTAGATCACGTACACCATGATCTGGACAGCCCCCAGTGCTGCCCCTACCGCGTTCGTTGTGAGCACGTACATGTCACCTTCGAGCGCGCTGGTCCAGACCCAGAGCATGCCGTTGATGAAGGCCACGACCGACATCGTCACCGGCATGGACGACGCGTTCTTGGTGCGGATGATGCGCTTCAGCGTCTCGAGCGGTGAGACCTTGAGGCACAAGTTCATGACGACGCACACGTAGCCGAGAATCGTCTCAACTTGGTGCTTAGATTGGTGCGTCACACCCGCGTCGGCGATGCCGGCGTAGATGGAAGTGAGGACCATGACGACCACGGTGACCCCCCACAGCACGTAAAACCTTCGGCGCAAGGTGCACCACCACCAGTAGATGACGCCGAACACAATGGCCGAGATGGTCTGGAAGGCGCACACCGAGAAGAGTGGGAAGAAGTTCCCCACCATGTACGAGTAGATCATCCTGCAGGCCTCAACGCAATGCGGTAGCGCTGAGATCGATGAACGTGTCATCGTATGGATGTGGTCGCTCACTAAAGGTAGGAGTTGCCGAAAAGCGTGACAACGGGGAAGATGGAGACCTCACCGACATTTCGCTGCTTGTGGACACGGCGAATTTCTGGGTGCGGGCTGAGACCGACAGCGAGCGCCGTCACGAATGTCATGACGCGCAGAGTGATCAACAGGCTGTTGCTCGCCATCGTGCCGCTTGGGTCTGTGCGAAGCTGAACCAAAGCAGTTGTGCACATGTACCTCGATCAAACCCCGCAACACGAAAAAACGGAGCGCGGTAATCGTTGATGAGTGTCATCTCTGGCCGCGTCGCATCCGAAGGCTGGCACTGACGTAAAAAAAATCGTTGCGCTCGAGTGGGTGAAGGAAATGCTCGTGAGCTGTTTTGATCGACTCGAACGATGCCGTCCAGGCCACATTCGTCGTGCAGCATGCATTTTTCAGGTTCGTGAGGTGAAGTTGTACAACTTTGGTTTATAAGCCGTTGATCAGCGTGCGGAAGGGCCGTGTGCGCAATGTGCGCAATGAGTAGTTGAAGCCGAAATCGATAAGCATTCAAATAATCCCCACAAACGATAATTGTGCTGCACCCAATAATCATCTCAGCACAGCAGACCGTGTCACCTTTGGTGCGTGCACCAATATTTAAACCCGAGCACGCGCATGAGGCGAGCTTGGGCGTTCGATAGGTGTCGCTAGTCCAACTAAATGACATTAATGCACCTCACTGTGAAAAAAGACGCTATGAACGAGGAACTAATTGGTCTTGAACATCTTTTCTAAGGTAGCTGAGTTGGGTTGAAGTGCTCGAGCCCAACCAGAGGTCTTGACGTCGCTCGGATGGCTAACTTGCAACCCAAACAAAAACTAACTCCTTTAGTGGAAGTTCAACAACCGGAATTAGCTCCAACTTTGCATTCCTAAACACGCTTGCTGTAACCTAATAATGTTAGGATTGGTCGTGGTTGGCTCCAGTGTTCGTATCTAAGCTTACTAGCTATTTGGTTTTGTTTGCATTTCTTAGAAGTGCACAAGTTTGCTGGTGTGCGTATCACCTAAAGCAAGCTTGATCCAGATATTTCGTGTGTTACCGTAAAACAATGTCACGTGCTCGTGTTCGCTCCAAAGGAAAATTTGGTCGAGCTTCTGCCTCGACTGTGTGCATCTCTGCCGTTCTACTACACTTGGGACGATTGCCTAATTAATCACATCCGCGAGCACTTCAACGATAACTCCTGTGCTTCAACTCGAATTCGTCAGCCAGTATGCAGTTTAAGAATCAAGGTGCCGACTTTGTCGTCTCGGCGATCATGTGGATAATGTTGTGCATTATCGCCGCGTTGACGACTACGTCGACACCTTGATTTTTTAAACTTTCTGGGATTCGTGGCATCAGGGCATATTCGATTTCTTCGAATATTCTTATCCTACATTTTTGATCTACTGCTTTTAGCAAAGTTGCTACATTTTGTAAGTTCATCTTATATTTTTAATAGCACTTGGTCTAAAATCGAATAAGTGGGTAACTTCCATCGGAAATGGCGGAGTTGCTTGCTGGCCACACCTTCTTTTTGGCTGGAAGCCCACAAGTAAACCACCTGATAGCACACCTCCAGATGCTGGGAACATATTCCACCTTAGAAGTTAGTATCTTACTCTAAATGAAGTGATAGTGCTTACTCAAGGACATTCTACGGCGTGCTTATCTGAACGAAGGTCGGAGAGCAGATTATATCTAGCTTGTCACTACAAGTAGGTGAAATCGTTGCCCCCATGGTTGGTGTAGCTAGGGATGTTGGAAGAGAGGTCTTCACAGGGAGGGTGAGATTGTCTGAGAGCGACGAAATTTCGGAGAGACATGGAACCGTTTGGGCTGGCCAAAAGATAACATACAATGCCACTTGGACGAGCCCAACAGCCCTACAAGCTCCACCGTTGATGTAAACGAAAATATCTCCGATGATCAACCCGTATATCGTCCAAATCCCGTTAGCAATGGCTCCAGCGAGACACATGACGACCGGAATCGAAGCCCCCGAGCGAGTCCGCAACACAGTCTTGATTGTCTCGAATGGACCGAGGTACGGAAGCAAGGAGGCAAGGGTTACTATATAGCCCACAACATTTCCAACTTCGTCGCCTGGTTGGCCAGTCACACCTGTCACTCCTACTATTGTGTAGACCGTGGTGATAGCGATAGCGACAAATGCTGCACCGATTGTCTTCGTTGTATACGAGCGAGCCGTCGTCCATCGATATTACACCCCGAGGTAGATCATCGAGAGGATAGTGCCAAATGCATATGTAGTGAAAAATGGAAAGTAGTTGGCCGTCGCAACACCGTACAGCATCCTGAAACACACAAACGAGAGTCAATGGCATCCACCAACACACGAAAAGAATGGCAAAGTTAACGGACGTACGCCATGTGGCAATTTAGCCATAGTCCGATAAGCGGGAAGAAAGCCACATCACCTGTGTCGTGAGCCTTGTGAATATTGTGTATCGCGGGCACGGAGCTCAGGAACATGGTTATCGTGCAACCTGACGCTAATGACTTCAGCACTTGCAGTCCAGCACTCATTGCAATGATGATGCTTGATTTGATCCCGCGTGGCCTACACACCCAGTGAAAAACTGGCCTAGGTAGGGTAGGTCGTAGGAACACATCGCTGCCAGCATTGCCTCCTTCGGTATTCTTACTTTAGCATATTGGCGTGACTTTGTGATACCTGCGTCTCATCATGCAGCCTGGAAGCACACTCAAACGAACTCTGCTGCTATAATAGCAACTATCATTATGGTGTCGAAAACGCGTGTGTAGACACGTTCTACAGTTTCGCGCATTCCGGTAGAAAATCTTGGCTACACTGAAGCTCTCGTGTCGTTGACACACGAAGAAGGAACATAGTGCTATCTGCTGATCTGTGGTGAGTTCTGATGCTTATTAGACATAATTCCTCGTCGATAGGTAGAGCACTCGGATTGGAATAAATAATAAACTCTGTGGAATGAAAGTAGTCTGTTCGGGGATCTTACGATACGATAACGGAAACTAGATTTGGCGAAGATATTTGGTCGAGTTTGTCAATGCATCTTGGAGGGACCAGAGTCACCGCGGGAGGAGCACTTACCGATTTTGGGTTTTGCACTTTCACATGCAGAATATACTTCTTGTCTATCGACTCCGTTGGCTCCTCAGCCAACCCACTTGGTGGTTTTGTCGTGGGCCGGAAGATAAGATACAGAGCCACCTGAATAAACCCCAGCGCTGAGCAAGCAGCACTGAGGAGAAGGATGAACATGTCTTTGGTGAATAGCCCTTCCATCGTCCAGATCAAATTGGAGGTAGCGCCCGCTAAACACATGCCGAACGGGATTGAAGCACCTGAACGCGTCTTCAGCACCGTCTTAATTGTCTCGAAAGGCGCAACATACGGCAGCAAGCAGGCAACAGTCATCATGTTGCCTGCGATCAGTTCGACTTGAGCACTTGGTTGTCCAGTGACTCCCATCATTCCCAAAACTATATACACGGAACCGAGTATATTGGCAACAAAGGCAGCGCCAATGGCCTTGAAAGCATACACTCGTGCCTTCGTCCACCGAGCGTACACACCAACGTACGCCGTGGATATCATTGTGCCGAATACGTACGTGGCGAACAAAGGAAAGTAGCTCCCCGAAGCCCAGCCGTACAACATCCTACGCAAAAAGATAAATAAACAAAAGCATTGAAAGTCAACCACGTGCAGCACAAAATAGATAATGGCCAAGTCACGTACACCATAGTGCAGTTTAACCAGAGCCCGACAAGAGGGAAGAGTGCCACGCAACCCGTATCGCGTCGTTTGTGGATCCCGTATAGTGCCGGTGCCGAACTCAGGATCATAACAACCGAGCAACTTGATGCCAGTGCCTTCAGCACGGTCGTTCCTGCGCTCATCTTGACTCTTGCTCTTGTCCTCGCTGCCCTTCCTTCGTTGGTCGAACGTGCGCAGTCGAAAAATGAGCATGCTAGGTGTGTGCAACTCGATGGCGATGCATTCCTTAGCGGAAATGCTCCTACCCCTCGATTAGCGCGCTTCATACGCCAGGTCTGAGGCACCACAGAGATCAGTAGCAAGCTTTTTTAGATGACAGCAATGGATGCTTGCTCGCCATCGTATCACGCGTGATTGGAAGTACTCTTGCCGTTTCAAGATCTCGCCTCGTCTATTGTCTGGTGCTTGAAACGGATGTGTGAACGAGTGGTGTGTCGAAATAGCGGGTGCGATGATTCCAGTACGCACGTTAGCGAGAAACGCTCGCACTCCACGACGTACATGAATTTTGAGCTATCTTTGCCAAGTGCTTCCTTGCACTTCAACGTAGCGCGTCTCTGTGTGGGGTCAGTCAGTGAGGATGTTGTTGATGAAGCTGCACAGCTCACGCTACTTCATAACGCGGTATATTCCTTTATCACTTAGAATATCTACACTAAACTATCTGGTGGCGCGGTTGCAGCACTTGTTTCTACGGCGAGTGCACGGCGATGAAGACAGGTGAAGGGAGGGCATCAATCGTGTCACCATTCTTTGGCGAGGCCATCACGGGAAGCACAAACTTCTTTTCGGGCTGTGTCTGATCAACTACAGCGTCTGCACTAACCTGAGCGCGGCATGGACGGAAGACGAGGTACAGCACAACTTGCACCATCCCCAATGCTGCGCACACAGTTCCGAGCAGGAAGACGAAAATGTC
Source organism: Phytophthora fragariaefolia (assembly GCA_030267785.1). Taxonomy (NCBI): domain Eukaryota; phylum Oomycota; class Peronosporomycetes; order Peronosporales; family Peronosporaceae; genus Phytophthora; species Phytophthora fragariaefolia. The sequence goes on along the minus strand of BSXT01000946.1, from coordinate 37,255 downwards.
GCTCGTGAGTAACCCGTTGATCATCCATAGGATGTTGGATGTCGAGCCGGCAAGGCACATGCCGAAAGGAATCGACGCGCCAGAGCGAGTCTGTAGTACCGTTTTGATGGTTTCGAACGGCGAGGTGTATAGCAGCACGCTGCCGACCGCCATAATGTAGCCCGTGACGAGGCCGACCTGATCGGTGGACTGGCCGGTCACTCCGGTCATCCCTAGAATCGTGTACACCGCAGTGGTCACGACGATGGCGAAAGATATTCCGATAGCCTTCAGTGCATACGATCGCTGCTTGGTCCACCGGAAGTACACGCCGATGTACAGGATCGACATGATGTCGCCGAATAAATAGGTAGCGAAGAGAGGGAAGTAGTCTGCGGTTGCCCATCCGTACAACATTCTGTTGGGCGCAACAACAATATCGTTAGCAGTTCGCCTTATTAATCTACAGGAGCAACGTGATGGGCATCAACAACGTACAGCACATGACAATTAATCCAAAGCCCCACCAGGGGGAAGAGCGCGACTTCTCCGACATCTCGCAGCTTGTGGATGCGGTACATGGCAGGCACGGAGCTCAGGATCATGGCGACCGAGCAGATCGACGCCAGCACCTGGATGACCGTAAGTCCTACGCCCATCGTGTTTGCTTCGTACCGCTACGATGTGAACTAGTCGAGTCTAATTGAGAAATGACCGAGACGCGATGCCTTGAGGCTGCCTGGAGTTTGTCGCTTGTTTCGGTGCCACTCCTACATGCTTCGCTGACGTGCGTTGGCCTCGTGTCCGAGCAAAAAGCTGGTGGACGAGCAGCTCGACGTCGTATCAACCGTTTGGAAGCGCGCCGAGGAGCGATTGTCCGGACACGAGACCGTGCTAACCGAGGCGTGTGTAGCGCCTAGGCCGCCACGTCTATTGTGCGCATCCTGCCGACTTGCAGCGGTGCTTCAGTTTTGCGCCCAACGACTGGTCTGCGGGGCTGCGACGTGGAGGGATCTTCAGCTTTGCCGGTGCGAAGGCTTGAAGCGCATCCCCCATTCCAGAAGCTGTGGGCTGAGCTGTCACCGAATCGGTGACGGCCCATCCGTCGCAAGTGTCCTCGGTGGGTCCTTCTGGATTTGGTGCCACGCTGCGGATCAACGACTTGAGCTCGAGCAAAGCAGCATTATTGCGGCCTCGCTCGACAAAGTCAATGACAGCAACGTGGTAGATACGGCATCTATTAGCTAGTTTATTTGCTAGTGGGCGTCTATGAGTTTGAACGATGGATGGGCTGGCGCGCTGCTCACGGTGAGCAGATAGCAATGAAGCTAGGCGATGGCAGACTCTCGACGGTGGTGTCGCTCTTCACGGTCAGTGTTGCCGTGATAGGGAGGACGCAATCGATGTTCGGTGTCGCAACAGGCGAGGGGTATCGGCCTGGTCGGTAGATGAGGTATAACCCGACCTGAATAAACCCCATGAGCGAGCAAGCGGCGCTCAGGATCAGCATGAAAATGTCGTTGTCGAGATAACCCTCGAGCACCCAGAGCGCGTTCGAAATGGCTCCGGCGAGGCACATTCCCAGTGGGATTGAAGCGCTGGAGCGTGTTTTCACCACTGTCCTGATGGTCTCGAGTGGCGCAACGTAAGGCAGCAAGCACCCTACAGTCATCAGGTAGCCCACGGTATCACCCACTTGATCGGTAGTCTGGCCAGTCACTCCCGTCATGCCCAACACCACATACGTTGTCAGGAGTATGATGATGACGACGTTGGCGGCAATTGCCTTCACGGCGTAGGATCGAGCCTTCGTCCATCGGAAGAACACGCTGACGTAGACGATAGAGGTGGGCTCGCCGAAGAGGTAAATCACAAAGAGAGGGAAATATGACCCCGTAGCCCAGCCGTACAAGGTTCTGTTCAAGTTAAGGCAACCAATTGAGTAAGTGAGTAACTTCGTTCCGTGGTAAGGTAATGCAGCCAGTGGTTGTCAATGCTTACACTAGGTGACAACTGAGCCATAGCCCAACGAGGGGAAAGAGCGCCACAACTCCTGTGTCATGGTTCTTGTGAATGCGGTAGACAGACGGCACCGAACTGAGGATCATAGCCATCGTGCAGGACGATGCCATCGCTTGGAGGACGGTCAATCCGACGCTCATGTTGGTGGCGGAGTGGAGTCGAAATTCTTTGTATCAATGTCGGCTGGAGGGATCCGATTTGGGAATGGCTCGATCCGCTCCACTCCAAGGGGAAGCAGTGCGGGTGCTGCCGTGGCATCTATATGCAAACCCTGGCCAGCCGGGTCCGTGGCCACCCGCTAATCAATCGATCGAGGCGAGTTGCGCTCTGGACGGCGCGCCCCGACCAAAGACAAGTTCGGCACGCGCTCGGGCTTCATTCCCCGGGATCGGAACCGCGTCGTGCCGTTTCGTGAGCAATGCTCGACTCGTCTATATGCGACGAGGCGCGCGCCATAGAAACCCTCGGAGCGAGCGTACACCGGAAAAATTGTGGTGCTTGACAGCGCAGCGCCGGCTGTAGACGAATCTCCGTCGCCGACACGTACCCCCAGGGCCCTCACTGCCCAGTTCGCTTGCTGTCTGCGAAGTGCGCTACGGGCTCGATATAGCGGCAGCGCGACGTTGTCCCCGCGAAATTTCGCGGTTGTGCGGGGCTGGCCCAAAGCCACGAGCCCTCGTTGCCCACTTGTGGTCGTACTGCCGCGCGCGCAGGCGCCAGCAGCACTCCGAACAGCCGTTGAGTCGCGGCGCGGGGCCTTGAAGACGACTCGCAACGAGTGGACGCCGAGCGCGTTGAAGTTGGTGATGTCCGTGTCAGCGCGTAGCGAAGGACCATGAAACGGCGCGTATCCTCCCTGCTTCAAGCTACACATCTACACAATCGCACGGACGCAGGCGCGGACGATCATCACTTCGAGATTCGCAAGCGAGGGCGAAAGCACAAGCGCTTACTTAGTTTCGAGACGGCACGAGTCCGGAGCTACCGACTACGCTGCTTATAGTGTCCCCTACTGCTGAGTTGAGCACTGATTCGTGACGGGGCTCTCGAATATGGTGAGCTCCGACGACCCGCTGGTGGCGTTACACTTCGTGACGAAGTCGCCCACCTCGCTCTTGCGAGTCTCCATGTACTGCACGTACTGGTCCAGTGGGCACGTGAGACCAGGTCCGCTCTGGCACCCGGGCAGAGGAACGACCTGCTCGTTGATGTTAAAGCGGACGAAGCCCTCGCTGCCACAGGTGATACGCTCTGTGACGAGGTGCGCGCCCATCGTGACAACGCGCGAGGAACGGAAGTTGCGTGTGCTGTTGATGGCGTTCGTCGGGTAGCTCGCGTCGTAATTAAGCCCGAAACCGGAGTACATGGCGTTGAGCTGTGTGTCCTGGCTGAAGGCGACGTAGATCTTCTGGCAGGATTCCGACTCGGTCTCGTTCAGAAGCTTGGTGACCGCCTCGGCGTACGGATATCCGACAGTGGGGACGAGCTCGACGCCGTAACCCGAGCCGTAGTAGTAGCCCAGGTCCTTGTGATAAGCATAGTGCTCCCACTCGTCGTCGGTGAAAACCTTGCAGAACTCGAGGTGGTCTTTGCCCAAGTAGTTGCGCTGGTACATACACAAGTCCATGACCGTAAGCGCCACGCCGGTCGAGAACCCGAAGCCAGGCCAGAGCGATTCAAGGCGCTTCGCGAGAGCATCCTGCCACCCCGTGGCCGTTGCGAAGGCTGCCTGGCCCGAGCTTTCGTCGCCATCAAAGTTGGGGCACGTGTCAATCGGCGTCAGCGTGTTGCCGCCCAGGGTTGTGTCGGTGTTGCTCACCTGGACCAACAGATCTGTGTCCCAGCTCTCACCATGGAATCCTTTCATGAAGCTCTGCGCAGTGCGGACCACCCGCTCCTTGGCGTTCGACCACACAGTCTCCTTGGACGTGTACAAGTCCGCGTACTTGCTACGGAGCGTCGAGCCGACATTGTACGCTTCTTGCAGTCCCAGGGCCGTGATGTTGTCCACCTCGATGGCTGGGTACGGGATCAGCTCGGTGAGGTTCCACGTCTTGAGGAACTGCAGCTCATCGGCCATGGTGTCCGACATGTTGGACCAGCTCAAGTATTCCGCGACAGTCTCGACGAAGCTCTTGATGGCGCTGTAGCTACCCGACGACGGGTAGCGCGTTCCGTGGCGCATGAGCTGGAATGACACACCAAAACCATGAGCAAAACTCCCCAGTCCAGTGCGGCCCTTGTGGCCTGCAGTCTAACCTACCATGTGCACTTGGTCTACAGTACAGCTAGCATCAAGCGCGACTTGCTCGACCGTGAGGTTGGTCGCAGCTTGGTGGTAGAAGTTGAGCTGACTTGTGTGGTCCGTGAGGTCGAAGCCCTCGCTGTAGGCTCGAGCTCCTTGAGCGAGCACCAACGCGGATAGCAGAGCAGCAACGGTCTTCATGGTCGACGTGGGGCTCGCGTGGAGAACTGGGGAGTGAGCTCGAGCCTCGAGTGGGCTCCGCAGATGGGGCTGTCCATCGAGACGGACGTGACAGCTCGAGATTGCAACGCAGGTCTGCGCCCGAATCTCCCGAGCGACAGATGGCTATCACCAAGCATTGCACTGCAGGCGAATCTACGAGGGACAGAGGGCACCGCAGGTGCAACACTGGCAATTACTGCTGGCGTGGCGAACATGCTCGAGGTCATGAAGAGTATCCGGAAGCATGTCTTCATTGAAGACCATGCTTCCGGATACCGTCACTAGTGACCACATGGAGCTCGAGGTGGTCAAGTTGAAGTACTGGTGACGCTCCCAGCCGAGGAATTCGTGTTTATGAATGAGCTCGGAGAGGGAGAACCGTGTGAGGCGGCAAAAAGCTCTTTATTTGCGGCTAAGACGGCTATATGCCCCCAGGTCGCGCTGTGGCAACTCCACGTATGGATACCAGAAGGCCCACGGCATTAGCCCATGAATACGAAAAGGTGTTTGTAGCAGCCATTTTTTCGTATTTCTTGCTCGATAAGGTACTTAGTAGTAGTCGAAATTTGCCACGAGAATTGAAGCTGTGTGATGACACTTCACACCATCTACTACATTCTCGAAACAAGCTTGGACGGTGCTGAAGGGGAAATCAATCATCGGTGTCTTCGCCAGCATCGTCAGTTTGGTGAAGTATGCGTCGCCGCTGGGGGCGATAAGAAGGTGGACCTGATGAAGAATGCGACGATGTTAACGATCATCCTCAGCAACACTTCCCTCAACAAACACGATGGTGTGAACGGTTTTCGCATTTGATGATGACGATATGTTTGTTTTAGCCCCCAACGCTACCGCTCAAGTTACTGTACTAGTATTTCTCTTAAAACGCCGAAGGATAGCACTGCTAGCGAATTGAACGATAAAGAAGCACAAGTAGCCGAGTTGTGTGAGGTGACGAGGAGGCTGGAGAGCTCATCGGTCGAATATGGGGTAATGAAGGACGCTATTGTCGTCTAAAACTTGCTTAAAATTCAATGACCTGTTGGTATTTTCCAATAAAACATTTTCAAGCGCACAATTCAACAAGTCGCCGAATTAACAAAGGCAGCGACGCAAAATTGGTGAATATGGACTCGATTGTCGCCCAATCGGTTGTAACTCGCTCCAAAGACGATGGAGGCGAACATACCGAAGACACAGTTGACGAATAGTGGCAGGATATTGTGGGCGACAAAACCCAGGCGTAGCTGTTGCAGAAAATCATGATGACCGGCCGGATCGAAGGTGCCCGCGTCTTGCAGATTATCCAAAAATCTGGTGCTGAGAGACGGCAACCAGTACGGTTGTGATCGTGTACAACATAACGAGACTGAATCGTTTGTGACGTGAAGACTGCGACTTGAGAGCTCTAAACAAAATGAAAACGTATCTGTCTCTCTCAGAAGACGATTCCGTGCCGAAGTTCTGCATCATTCATAGCATCATATAACTGGAGTGGGGACTGTCATATTCTGCCGAACAGCCGAATATGGTAGCTTCGACTAAAGTTTCGGTAACGTCGATCAGACCGAGCCATCTTTGCTAGCGTTATCGAGGCCCCACTTCGTATTAAAGAGAAAAACGCTGAGTCAGTCGGGCATCTGCAGATAAGGTATCCAACTTTCATCCACTTAGCAAAGTTTGCAAGTGTTGGATCCACGACAGATCGATTACTTGTGCGCAGATGGTAGGTAGTCGACCTAAGGGAAGTTCCAGTAACTCGATTGAGACGTGTAAGTTTCCACTCAGCGGAGTTGATGCACCCCGCAAATGTAAATTTTCCACTCAGCGGAGTTGATGCACCCCACAAATGTACCTTTACCTGTGCTATAATACCGTCAACGCTCCTCGTAGTGGCACCCCTACAGCCGTACATGCGCACGTTGTGTCCAAGTGCGACCATCGCTCCATTGAGTCTGTGAGTTCTAGTTCTAGTCGGGGCGCCACTAGCAATCCATGTCGCGTTCACATCAGCATGGAACCGACCACGCGCGACGTGCTGCGGTCCGTTATAACCGAATTTGCGCCATGGGGGACAGCTCTGGCGCCTCCACCCCCACCGGGGTGTACCCCGTCAACGCCAACGTCGCCAGGCAAGCGCACATCAAAAGCTTGGAGCAGTATGAAGCCATGTACAAGCGCTCGCTGGAAGACCCGGACAAATTCTGGCGAGAGCTGGCGAGAGAGAACCTCCTGTGGTTTCGCGACTTCGACGACACGGTGGTTGGCTCCGTGAGCAAAGGAGACGTAACTTGGTTCCTCAATGGTCTCATTAACGTGAGCGTCAACTGCATTGACCGCCACGTCAAGACGCACCCCAACAAGACCGCCATCATCTGGGAGGCGGACGAGATCGGCCAAGGCCGAGAGATCTCGTACACGGAACTGCTTGAGGAGACCTGCCGTATTGCCAACGCCATGAAGCACGCAGGAGTGCAAAAAGGTGACACCGTCGCCATGTACATGCCCATGATCCCCGAGACTGTTTTCGTCATGTTAGCATGCACTCGGATCGGTGCTGTGCACAACATGATCTTTGCCGGGCTATCCGCTGAGGCGCTTCGAAGCCGCGTCGTGGATGCTCAGGCGCAGTGGGTTTTCACGGCAGACGAAGCGCGGCGCGGGGGAAGAACGCTGCCTCTCAAGCACACTGTCGATGCGGCAATTCACGACCTCAACTTCGTTCGCAATGTCTTCGTGTTCAAACGAACGCATAATGCAGCAATTGAAATGCACCCAGAGCGCGATGTCGACATGGAGAAGGAGCTGCCACGCCACCGTCCGTACTGCCCAGCAGAGTTCATGAATTCGGAAGACCTTATGTTCATTTTGTACACTTCAGGCTCCACTGGGACGCCCAAGGGAATTGCCCACACTACTGGTGGTTACTTGTTGTACGCCATGATGACAGCCAAGTACGCGTTTGATATCCACGATGACGATGTTTTTGCCTGCGTGGCGGACTGCGGCTGGATCACTGGGCACTCCTACGTCGTGTATGGCCCATTGGCGAATGGTATCACAACTGTGTTGTTTGAAAGTACGCCAACGTACCCGGACCATGGTCGCTATTGGGATCTGGTTCAACGCCACAAAGTCACGCAGTTCTACACAGCGCCCACAGCTATTCGAGCGCTGATGGCCCGAGGTGTTGATAAGATCCGAGAGTATGACCTCTCCTCTCTCAGAGTTCTGGGGAGTGTGGGTGAGCCTATCAACCCGGAAGCGTGGAAATGGTACTACGAAGTGGTGGGCAATCGCCAATGCTACATCGTTGACTCGTACTGGCAAACTGAGACCGGCGGGCACATTGGTGTTGGGTTACCGGGGGCGATTCCCATGAAGCCAGGCTCATGCTCGAAGCCCTTCTTCGGCATTGACTTCGTCTTGACCGACGAAAATGGCTCTGAAATCGAGGGGAATGGCATCGAAGGTCAACTGTGCATACGATCGCCGTGGCCCGGGATGGCGCGTACAGTCTACGGAGACCATAATCGATACTTGCAAGTGTACACGTCGTCACACAAAGGCTTGTACTTCACGGGCGATGGCTGTCGCCGTGACAAGGATGGGTACTACTTCGTCACGGGCCGCATTGACGACGTCTTGTGCCCTTCGGGTCACCGAATCAGCACCACAGAGCTGGAGAGCACGCTCATCGGGCACAACGCAGTAGCAGAAGCTGCCGTAGTTGGCATCCCTCACCGCATCAAAGGTGAAGGCATTTGCTGCTACGTGACACTCATGGACGGAGCCAGCCCCACACCACAGCTGGAGAAGGAGCTGTCGATGGAAATTCGCCTCAAACTCGGCGCTTTCGCGACTCCCGACATCTTCGTGCTGGCCCCGCACCTGCCAAAGACTCGCAGCGGGAAAGTTATGCGGCGCGTGCTCCGCAAAATCGCGCGAGGCGAAGAGGACTCGCTCAACGACTTGTCCACTCTGGCCGAGCCGACTGTGGTGCCGGAGCTCATTCGCGCCATGCGCTCCGCTCTGGCCGGAAAAGCGCTCTAGTCCTCTCCACACACACACACCCAAACTTCGCATATAAAATAAAAAAAGAAAAACTATCGTGTTTTTTCTTCTTCTTTTTCTTTTGCATTTCATTCCTTTTCGCTACCCGCACGACTGGTCTGTATACACGCGGGTGTGTACATGTATACTTCCGGCTCGTAACATGGCTACATGTAGCCATAACCCCCCATTCACCAGCCCCCCCGCCCGTCCTACCGATGCGCGGGCTGCTCTACGCGGCGTTCTACCTCGCGCTCTACGCGCGTGGGGCGGCGGCCATGAAGCAGTCGTGGCGCTTCACGCGCGAGGACCGCGTGCACTTCCTGATCGAGCGCTTCGGCTTCGGGCCGGCGGGCCGCATGGACGTGCGCGTGTCGGACGTGACGCTGGACGCGCCCGCCGCGGCGCGCGCGGGGCTGCTCTTCGTGCCCCAGAGCGAGCTCTGGGACGCGCTCGCGCTGCTGGACGACGCGCCGGACAAGTGCGCGCTGCAGCTGCGGCCGCGCAGTCGCTGGGTGGACCTGGCGGACGCGCGCACGTGGAACGTGAGCCGCGGCGCGGCGCTCGACGGGCCGCTGGACGAAGGGTTCTACTACATCTTCTACGCCCAGTGCACCCCGGGGCTGAAGGCCTCGTTCCATGTAAAACTCTTTTTATTAGTTTTATTTTAGTTATTTAAGATAGGACAGTAGGGTAGATTGGGGGGGGGGTGTTTGTTGTGTTTGTGCTGACTTTTGGCTTGTTTGTTTGTTGTTTTGCATGTTGGTGTGGATGTGTGTGTGTTTTGTTTTGTTTTGTGTTTTTGGTTAGATGGAGGCGATGTTCAAGAACGGAGCGAGAGATTTTCTGTCCGTGGGGGACGCGCCGCTGCCGGTGGTGTACTTGAGCACGAGTTTGCTGTTTTTCACGGCGGCGGCGGCCTGGGCGAGGTGTTTGGTCACGAGGAGGGAGTTCGTGCAGAGGGTGCACTGGCTCATGGCGCTGCTGGTCGGAGTCAAGACCGTGGCGCTGTTTGCGGAGGCGATGCGCGCGTACTACATGAAGCGCAACGGGGATACACTCACGGCCTGGACGGCCGTGTCGTATGCGTTCATGAGTCTCAAGGGCTTGCTGCTCTTCTCGGTGTTGCTGCTCATTGGCACGGGCTGGTCGCTGCTCAAGCCGCACCTCTCGCAGAGGGACAAGTCGGTGCTGTCGCTCGTGCTGGTGCTGCAGGTGGTGAGCAACACGGCCCAGATCTTGGAGGAGAAGACGGCAGTTGGCACTCAAGCATGGGTGAGCTGGCGAGAGCTGCTGCTGTTCGCAGATGTGGCTTGCTGCGCTGCGGTGCTGGTGCCCATCGTGTGGTCCATCCGAGAGCTACGTGTGGCTGCTGCGACGGACGGCAAGGCGTTCGCCAACCTCCAGAAGCTCACGCAATTCCGATCATTCTACTTGTTGGTGATTTGCTACATTTACGTGACTCGACTGGTAACTCAACTGTTGCGGGCCAGCTTGCCCTATGACGCTACTTGGGTCGCTGTGGCAGTTGGAGAGCTCGCAGCGCTGGCCTTCTTCACCACCACAGGATATCGCTTCCGCCCGTTGCCTGTCAACCCGTATCTGGAAGTTCCCATGCACGAAGATGATCTGGAGGAGTTTGCCCTGGATGACGACGAAGACGACCTGGACTTCCACAGCGTTCAGCGCGCTGATATTCGTAAGTTCGCGTACGGCGCACCGGTCAAAACCAAGGCGAGTTACTCGATCAAGAGCAAAACAGGCAATTCCCCCGCAGAGCGCGCCAGTTACGCGAAGAAGAGGAGTGGGAGCTTTAACAGCGACTTGTAGAATGTAGAGCAGCGCGCCATAGATGTCTAGCGCACAGGATCATCCGCCCGAATAGAAGGACCCTTTTGTTGTGCTTTATCGCTCCCGCGGTCGCTTAATGCTCGAGTGGGACGAGCAACGCTGTCTTGACGGCATGCGCTAGGCCCTCTCGAAGTAGAGTAAATTGTTCTTCCGATATAACTTTAATCTGCACAGACAACCACGACGAAATGAGCATGATAAACGAAGTACAAGTACCAAGCTGACTCACGTATCCGTTGCCAATCTGGACGCGCTGCCAAGCTTCATCATTTGTGTATCCTTCCAACTCGACGGGGTACGCAACATCGATTAATGACGCATCTCGTGCTGGAAGGACCTGAGCGACGATGCCCACTAAAGTCGGCACATCGAGATTACCCGTATTCTCGTCGGTGTGTTGAGACGCAATGAGATCGGCGAGTTTCCTATCCATTACAAGAAGCTGAACGTAATCTCGTGCAGTCGGCAGTGACCCAACTCCTGTGAGTGCAGTAGGCTGCACCTGGACCATACGCAGGAAGGGAGTGCCCGGTGTGGGAGTGCCGTCACGGTGCACAGTCAGCCATTTGTCCTTCGTTACAGATTCTCCATGAGCATGAAGCAACAATTCGACATTTTGGACATCCGTGTCACGAATTTTCTCTACCCTTGCCAAATACCAAACGCGTCTCCACGGTAACCAAACGAACGACCTCGGTTGAAAAGGAGTTGATAGGTCGTCCATTGTGTCAATACGTGAAGTTGCTTTCTTCAGTATGCCTCGATTTGACTCAGCCCCCACCTCGCGAGAATAGGTATGCGGACAACGGTAAGAATGCAAGTGAGCCGACTAAGATTTAATACGCTCGGTAAGACACGATGACGTGCAAATACCATACCGAAGTCTGCAACCATTCCAGCTCCATGTTTTTCTCAACAACCAGCTCAAAATTTTTGATTGAGCCTTTAGAATTTGAGGGAGGGGGTCATTTTGCAAAGAAGTTCAAGTTTTACCGTGCACTAACGAGCAGCGCGATATGTGTAGAGAATATCAGAGGAATAGCAAGCCTTGTTGCAGAAAGGAATCTTTGATGGCACTATAAACACTATGCGTGCACTGTAACAATCCGATGCTGACTGCTCTGCTATGCGGTATTAATATTGCAGTTTTCAACGATGATGAATGCCTGAACGTACTCAAATTTAATGCTAGATCTGTCGGCGTTTCTCCTTGAAGACCACCGCCAGCATAAATCACGCACGCTGCAAAGACGAACTACTTCAGCACCACCCTAGTTAATCTCCGTCGTTCCTTCTCGTTTTCGTCCAGCCCCTTGTTTCAGTGCGGCATATCAATGTTGTCAGTGCTCTCTCTGTTGCTAGTGCTACCCCACGTAACTTTATCTTGACCTACTTCTCTGTCCCACGAGAATAGGCAGTAGATCCAGTTCATCAAAATGACGTGGTACACATAAACGTTTCTATTGGACAAAATTTAAAATTTATCTCCGCCAACTAACTATATGCCTAACTCTCCTTTATATCGACCTAGTTAGCATGCCCTCGCAAGAGCAAGTGTGACTTGTCCCCAGCCACAAAGGTTGCGGTCGCCCTATTCCTGGTGGACCAGGCTGCCCGTGGAATCCGAGCTACTGTTGCTGTTGCAGCAGTAGCTCGGAGGCATGGGATCATGCCTGGAGGCTGTGGTCCAAAAAGAGCGACGTCGCAGCCCTCCTTGCACCTCCCCGCCCAAACGGTGCTCCTAGACCCTACAAGCGGTCTATGGAGGAGGTAGCAAGACTAATTGTAGCTGTGCCGCTGGCTGAGCGACAGACACTCGGTCCCGGCTTCTATACAAATAACAAAAGAAGTGGTAGAGTTTGGCTTGCACAAGCTTTTGTAGCTTTCTTAAAACTTAGCCTTATCTCTTCTAAATCTTAGGATGTGCTCCGGCTTTCATATGATTGGATAGTTGGTGTTTACTAATGCTCGGATCTAAGTAATGCGTAACCAAAATCGTTCCGTGAGAGCACAGACAAATCCGCTTCAGTATCAGCATGAAACAGCGCTGGAAGCGCTAAAACCGTGTGTATCGAATAGGCCTTTATCTCAGCATTCCGACCGTATTTTTATGTCTAGCCTGCGTTAAATATTAGATGAATGGCGAACAAAATGCGCAGGTGCCCCAAAACTGCCCTCTTGATTTTCTTGATATTTAATTTGAAAGCTACGTTACCGCAGCATAAAAAATATAGTTAGAAGCGCGCTTCCACGGGCTTTGACATGATGCCTCAGGTTCTCGGAACCGACTATCCACTCAAAAGTTATCGATGGAAAACGATTTACTGCCTATTCTCGTGGGACAGAGAAGTATGTTACTACTCCTCCAAGGCGGTTCTCGTTTCCGTCCCGTTTTCAGCCTTAAGTCTCTAAGCACGGTGTCAACGCTACTTCAGTATCTGGGTAGTATTCAGCTCAGCACAAAGCGACACACGCGTACTGATCCCACCGCCCTAATATTGATCTGTGCACTGCTCGTTGTACGGCGCAACGCAAGCGACTTGGAGATAAGTATCCGGGGTTGCAATTCTACCAATTTGTCGGGTTGTGATGCTGCCAGCGAGGTTCGAACACTGGTCTGAAGGATCGCAACGTTGACGCCTACATGCATTAGAAAATACACCTGCCTGCATTGACGCGGCAGTGGTCTATTCAGTCACCGTTGCGGCTTATCAGGTCGGCGTGGATGGATAGCTTCAACCAGTGAGTCGAGTATGAGCTTCCCCACTTGCTGAGCAGTGGGGACTTGCCGCGATGGCGAACGCCTACCGCAACAAACGCTTTCATCAGCACCGCATTCGTCCAGGCCGGGGTTAGTTTACAAGGCTCTAGGGCGCGCGTGCCCGCTCCTTCGTGTGCGAAGAACGCGCACGCAGCCATGTCTGTCTTCCTCCCGGAAGCCCGCTAGTGCTCGTAAGCCCACGGGTTCTTGTCGAGGTAGTCCTGGATCGCCGCGCGCAGTGACGCATTCGGGCGCAGCATGTCGAGCGTCAGCCGCTCGCGCGTGAGCGGGTCCACGGCGCCGTTGCGGCGCAGATGCTCCTCCAAGCAGCGCCGCTCGTACCTGCGACAGCGACAGCGACAGCGACAGCTCAGCGCGCCGCCCAGGGCTCCAGAAGCACGTCAAGTGCTCCCCACGTACGACACGCCGTTGGGGGTCGTCACGGGCTCGTGCATGATCTCCATGCTGATGGGGCACACCAGGTAGTCGGGCACGTCGCCCGGGTGCATGTCCCTCTCGAAGCTCGCGGCCATGTGCTGCGCGTACGCCATGAGCGCGTCCTGCTCGGGCGCGGCGCTGGCGGCGAAGAGCCGCGCGAGCTGGCGCATGGCCTCGTCGTGGCGCGCGCGGCGCGGCGCCTGCAGCTGCAGCCAGCGGCGCTTCTGCGCGCGGCGCAGCTCGGCGGCGATGTCCGCGCGGAAGGCGCGCGGCTTGCGCGTCTGCTCGGCGCTGCGCAGCGCCGTCTGCAGCGCGTCCACGGCGGCGTCCACGGCCGAGAGCTGCAGCAGACTCGAGCCCAGCATGTAACTGGCCTTGGCGTTGAGCGCGTCGCGCTCGAGCGCGCGCTGGCAGTCGTCTCGGCAGCTCTCCCAGCGCTGCAGGCGCGAGTGGCACAGCGCGCGGTTCGAGTAGTAGAGCGAGCGCCCGGGCGCAAGCACCTGCGGGGAGGGCGTTGGGAAGGGCGTCATGGAGGAGGACGGGGGGAGGGGGGGGAAGGGGAAGACACTGCGCGTACGATGGCCTCCGTGTACATGTCGATGGCGGCGTGGAACTTGCCCCTCTGGAAGCACTGGTTGCCCTGCAGCTTGAGCTGCTCGGCGCGGTCCATGGCGCTGGCGGATTGACTAAAAAGACTTGGTCGGGAAAATGAGAGGGGGTAGGGGGTGAAAATGATGCGGTGAGGAAATAGCAGCCAATCAGCGTGCTTGCGGACGAGTGCGGTTGAAGTTGCCTTTTTCGCCCGAATACCTGCTGGTTGACCGACTTGTCGAATGGAGGATCTTTTTGCGGCGGTCGTCATGGGAGGGAGGTACCGACGTGCGCTGCTTTATTGCCCTGTCTGGGGGAGAGAGAACGCGGCCATGTCTGCTGGAAGGCACGCTAGCCGTGCTGTTGGAGGCTCCGCACGGCGGAGCCTAGCAGCCGCCGGGCAAGGCACCTGCTCGCTGGCTGAACCAATGTGATATCAGGCCAGGTTTTGCTTGCAGAGACCGCGTGAATGTCGGGCGGTTATTGTAACCCATGAGGTATACTTCGACGTGCTTAGCCTTCAGCGCGGAGTTTGTGGCTCCTCATTATTGTCTCCCGTGCGCATCTCTGGGCTCGACGTGGGTTGTTCGTCGACCGAGAGCAATAGCAATGGCCAGGCAGAGTGTCGTCTATGGGTTGTATTGGTTGTGCTGGGGGTATTTACAGCTATGTTCACGCGCGGTTTTGTATATGGCTGGAATTCTACTAACTACACGGGTATGCCGACCGAGGGCATCGGGAGTGCCGAGCGCTCTAGACCCGAAGCTCGAACTCGCACGGTCCGCAATTGCTCGGGGGCTCGAGCTTCATGGGCGCTGGCACGGCTGCGGCCGCCTTGGCGTTCTTTGTCGCCATGGTCAGGCTGTAGTGCAACCGGCACAGGCCCTTGATCTGGCCGTTCTTGTTGCACTCTGGCAGGCGGCACAGCCGAGCGCCGCCGTGCAGCTTGCACAGGCCCTTGGACTGCGCCGACTTCTGGCAGCCTGTGACGGAGCAGCGGCGGCCGCCGCCGTGCGCGATGCAGTGGCCTCCGCCCTGGTCGCTGATCTCGCAGCCTGGCGTCGTACACCTCCGGCCGCCGCCGTGCGCCTTGCACAGGCCGCGCGAGCGGATGCCCTTGGTGCAGCCGGGCATGCGGCAGATGCGCGAGGCCGGCTTCTTCTTCTGCAGACGGCTCGGGCGGTTCGGGCGTCGGTAGCCGCGGCGGCTGGCGGCCGTCGGGGACGCGAACAGCATGGAGCTGTGGTGCACGCCGAAGGCGCCGAGGCCCGGAGTGACGCGGAGCTTTGGCTCCGGTAGCACGGGGAAGAAGGCGGTGGTGCGAGCAGCGCCCGCGTGGGTGCCCATGGGGAACGTCGGCACGCGCAGGGCGGCGGCCATGTTGGGCGAGATGGAGCCGAGCGAGGCGGACGGGATGCTGCCGCGGCGCAGCGAGCTGGTGAGCTGTGGAGTCGAAGGCGCCGAGGCCGTGGGCGTCGCGAGCACGGGGCTGAAGAGGGCGGCGGGGCTGGCCAGAGGCAGCTCCTGGTCCTGCGGGCCGGGCGACATGATCTCCTGGAAGATCTCGTCCAGGATCTCCTCGTCGCTGAGTGCCTGGCCGGCGCTGCTGCAGAGCGCCGGGTGCATGTTGGGCGCGTACGGCGCCGCTGCTACCTGTGCCTGCTGCTGGAACGGCGCGTCGGGCTGGAAGAGCATGAACGACGCGTACTCGGCGTCGTCGCTGGCGCGCCAGTCGGCGGGCGGCATCGAGGCGTGTGTCATCGGCTGCGCTCGGGCGGCGGAGCTGCTGAGCGGCGGAGCTGCTGGAAGTGGCTTCGAGACAGCTAAATGGGAAGTGACGGCCATGAGGCGCGGCGAGATGGAGCCCGGCCTATGGGCGCGCACGTACGCTAGTGGCTGCTTTCTTTCTATTATGCGGCGGTTAGCACTCGCCATAACGGCCAGCGAGTTTCGTAGAAGCTCGCTCGACTGCCGCCCCAGCTTGACCCGCGAGCGATACACTGAAATGTTGGTAGATTCCCAGCCGGCCGGGGCTGGGCTGCTGGGCTGCAACTGCCCCTGCAGCGCGCGGGGTAAGGGACGGGGGGACGGCCACGCACTCACACCGCGCGGAGCCGAGCTGTCACCGTGTTGAAGCAGTCGAGTAAGCCTGCGCCGGCCGCATTGGCTCCGCGAGGAGCGGCGAGTGCGGCAAACGGGCTGCTCCTCCACTAACGTTCCCGGGGCCTTTGAAGTATTCGCTGGCTCCGAACTGAAATCACTGACTACCGCCGCCGTAATGCTCGCAAGAATCCCGCCGCGGTAACGGAGACTATAGGGGGCCCACACATCACGGCGCAGCGCACTGACCGCTGGGTTCTTCGAAAGCACGCCGAACCATCTTCTCCCCGGAGACGTGCTGGACTGCCCAGCCACGTGCCAGCGTGTCTGCCCAGCGACGTGCCCCAACGGGTCACACCCACCGGGCGCGCTCGAGCACTGGAACACGAAACTAAGCAGCGAGGAGGCTCCAAGACTCCCATTGAGGCGGTTGGTCTTAGCCTCATGCGGCAACTCCATGGCACCCACTCACCCGGCCGAGGGTTCGGCCCCACCAAAACGAGCGACATGGGACGGCCGCGGTCTTAGTCTTCGGCCTTCAGCCTCGCGGCCTGCACCCGATGGATGGAGGAGCCGCCCAACGGCAACGGGCTCTGGGTGACGGTCGTCCGCCCTGCAACGCGACGACGGGTGAAACGCACAGATTGAAGTTGCGCGGCGCTTGGCGGGCCAATCAGCGCGCGGCGTGACCGAAAGATACGATAATATGCGTTTCCGGACTAAGCGCCAAAACGGCACTCGGCGGCGGTTTCTCGGGCGAAACGGCCGCTCTCTTGGCGCTTGTATGGTCGTTCGAAATCGGTGCTAGCGCTGTGGGCGAGTGGGGTGGCACCCATCCGTGCAACGGCCCAACGCGCACTGGGGAGACGTCGCGGTGACGCCAGCAGATTTATCCCCGAGGGGCCGCTGGCGACGTGGCTCCAGCGTTTCGGCCCGGGCGCCGCCAATGAGTTGCGTGAGCGTACGTGAGTGGTGGGAGTCCATGTCCCAGCCAGTCAGGCCGGCGCTGTGCTGTCCTGCTCGCCTGGTTCCGGGGCTGGGCTGAGCCGAGCGTCGCACATCAGAAGGCTGGCAGAAGATCGCGCTTCCCGTGATCACTACTTGCCATTGATCCTTCGGCAAGGTCAGTGCGACATAACGTCAAGAGTGGGGGTGGGGGAGAGGTACACCCTCCTCCAACGCAGACGGTCGCAACCCCGCAGATAAGGAGCCCTCTCCAGCGCTGCACAGCCGTACGATTCCGCTGTCCACGTGCATACTTGCGCGTTGCCTACGGCGACTGCGGGATGGGATCGAGTCGCGTGTGTGGCCTTCGTCTACATTGCGCTTCGTCAATCAATAAATCAATCCGCGCTGCGGCCAGCGTTCTCGAGCCCAAGCGGCGCGTCGCAGCATTGCGGTAGTTTGGGGCACTGACGTGCTCGGCGGTGCCGCTTCGGGCGAACCGCCCACCTTGGCGCTCTATGCTTGAAGATCATTTTCCATGTGTTGTGTGCGTCCGTAAGTTGGAGGCTGAATATGTTCTTCCTAATCATCTCTTATGATACCATGCTGGAAGGTTGGATGTTATACCTGACTCACGTGCAACGTGAACTGAGTTCGTAGTATCCTCCCGAAGCAACTCTCGATCGGCTTCACGGAGGTGGATTTCAACTCACATATGTCTAGCTTAATTTCTTTTTCGAGCTAAAAGGCGTTGAACCTGACGTGGAATACAGAATACTTCAACTAGTGAGGTGCTACTACTGGCTGTTTTGCAGCTATGTTTCGTAATTAGTCTGTGGATACCTGTTGACACCATTAGGCGTTTTGACTTTTGCCAATGCTCCGTGCCATGCAAATTCAAGCCATGAGTCTCTCCGGTAGTGCACATATATTCATCCTGTACAAACGCTTTGATGACCTGTTTACTCTTACCGACGAGCCCACTGCACGTAGAGGGGCAACGAAAAAAGGTACTGGTTCCAAATAGAAATGTCGATAAAAACGGCCAATACTTATTATTTTTAAAATGAACACGGAAACCAATACAACGGGCAACCGCCAATTCTGCCCACCCGTCCAAATGATTTCCCTCGCTTCAAGCACAGACTGCCGAGGCGGGCGGGCCCTTAAAGCTCGCCTGAAGCGGCACCGGCGAGCACGTCTGAGCCCCAGGCCACCGCAATGCCGCGACACGTCGTTTGGGCTCGAGAACGCTGGCTGCAGTGTATTGATTGACGAAACGTAATGTAGACGAAAGCAGTCGCCGTAGATATAAGTATGTATACACGAGGACAGCGGAATCGTACGGCTGTGCGGCGCTGGAGAGGGCTCCTTGTCTGCGGGGTTGCGACCGTCTGCGTCGGAGGCGGGTGTACCTCTCCCCCACCCCCACTCTTGACGTTACATGTACACTGCGCTGACCTAGCTGACGGATCAAACGGAGATCGTTCGGTTCTTCCAGCGATCTGATGTGCGACGCTCGGCTCAGCCCAGCCCCGGAACCAGGCGAGCAGGACAGCGCAGCGCCGGCCTGACTGACTGGGACATGGATTCCCACCACTCGCGTACGCTCACGCAACTCATTTGCGCCGCCCCGGGCCGAAACGCCGGAGCCACGTCGCCAGCGGCCCCTCGGGGATAAATCTGCTGGCGTCACCGCGACGTCTCCCCAGTGCGCGCTGGGCCGTTGCACGGATGGCGGCACTGGGGCGCCACTGCACTCGCCCACAGCCGGCTGACTCGCTAACGGCAACGACAACGGGCTCTGGGTGACGGTCGTCCGCCCTGCAACGCGACGACGGGTGAAACGCACAGGTTGAAGTTGCGCGGCGCTTGGCGGGCCAATCAGCGCGCGGCGTGACCGAAAGATACGATAATATGCGTTTCCGGACTAAGCGCCAAAACGGCACTCGGGCGGCGGTTTCTCGGGCGAAACGGCCGCTCTCTTGGCGCTTGTATGGTCGTTCGAAATCGGTGCAATGAGCGGCTCCTCCATCCATCGGGTGCACGCCGCGAGGCTGAAGGCTGAAGACTAAGGCCGCGGCCGTCCCATGTCACTCGTTTTGGTGGGGCCAAACTGGATGCCATGTAGTTGCCGCATGAGGCTAAGACCAACCGCCTCGACGGAGTCTTTGAGCCTCCTCGCTGCTTAGTTTCGTGTTCCAGTGTGTGACCCGTTGGGGTGCATCGCTAGGTAGGCACGTTGGCACGTACGTGGCTGGGCAATCCAGCACAGGAGCAGAAGGTTCGACGTGCTTCAGTGGTCTGCATATGTCCAGAAAGTATCGTCAGCGTGGAAGGGGAGACCTGTCTGGTTTATTTGCACGGCTTCTGCATTCAGTGAGTCAGGCTCGTCCCTATCAACTCTCCCGAGTGTATCTACTCGGATGGATATACACGTGTAGCTGAGGCTTCGCAGCACAGTGCTACCAGCCTAGCGCGATGCTGCGGATGAGAAGTGAGATGCGCAGAGCAACTTTCTCCATATGGGCGGTGCAGTGCCCGACTCACACCGTGAGCCTTCGCTCGCAAACTATCCGCTCTTCACCCCACGAGTCGTGCCACGACAGTGCCAGCCTCAATTTCTTTCCGAAACACAACTGACAACTTCAACTGAGTCTTCCGTGCCACGCTGCACTGCAGCACCCCGGGTGGGTGCCACCCGCAGGTGTTTTCTTGCCGATACTACATCAGCCAGCATCACGCTCTGAAAGGAGCAGCGATTATGCGCAAAGCACATACTAGTAGGTAACATGACACACAATCCCTTCGCATTCAAAAGACTTTGATACGATAGCGAGATTCTCCAGAGTCAACTCATTTGAACACTGTAGAATCCCGAATAATATACCCACAGCTATTCAGCTCAAAAGCCACCCAAAACACCGTTCAGTGCATCGCTGATGGCGTACATGCGGCGACGCTCATGCTTCACGTGTCCGATACCAACGCTTTGACCGCCGCTAGCGAAAGCCATCATCCTTCTCCCGCCGATGCTGTCCGGGTCGCCTCGCTTTTCATAAAAGAAAACATCGTTCACTACGCGGTCCAAAGCCGAGTAAATATGGCTGGGGACAGCGATAGTCGCAACGGTCTCGAAAAGAGACTGCTCCGATACATGCGCATTCCAGACGTCTTGGCAGATCACGTTGCGCTGCAGCAACGGAAGCGCGACATCAATCTCAGCAGCCATCAGCTGAGGTGCTAACAGCTCGTGAATAGCCATGGCAGTCCGAAAGAGAAATACCGTGCCGTCGAGCAAAAAATTGTCAAACACGCGCGCAGCCGACTCAAGTGGGAGGACTTGCAAAAAGAGTGTCTGGAGCCAATTCATCAAGTACATAGAGCAGGAAAACACGCCAATTTCCCTTAGGTGGGCGTGCAGCTGGGGGTGCCGCGAGTCCAAAAATGTATCGAACAGGGTGTAGTACACGCTCGCAAGGTCGGCGTCCAGCAGGTAGAACGTGAACAAATGCTCATTGACCATGAGGTTGGCAAGACACTGGAAAGCCAAGTAACGATCTTGAGGCATGTGAAGACACAGCATGGCTGCCAAGTACGACATGCCTTGGATGTAGCCCAAGTCTGGCCGATAGCACGCATAAGTCTCGAGCACCTCCAGCAAAAACGCGTAATACGGTCCACTTGAGTCAAATAACTTCAATGATGGAAAGGTACGCGGCAAGTCCGTGTCAATCAGTGCCAGAGTATGTTCTCGGCCACCGTCCACATCATCATTCTTTTCTTTTGCAGCACGATCTTTCTTGTAGGCGGCTGCCCGTCGACGGTAAATCTTGAACATTTCTGGAGTTACTTTTAACTTATTACCGATTGCCATAGGCCATACGCGCGCTCGAATAGATGGTGGGATTCCTTGACGCCACAACGAATGTGCAAGGGGAGTGTCCTTATTTTCTTCCCAATCACGCAAGATGCGTGTTCGCCAGAGCTTCTTGACGCGGCGCAACTCTTCTTCTTTCTCGTGAATGGCCTCACGGGGGGCATCACCAAGATCTATCGCTAACGTTGGGGGGGATCCTCGTCGGTGCCGACGCGTTCCAACCGGTGGGGTTGTCGGTCGTCCTGGCGAAACCCCGAAAGACGGTTCATCTTCACTTGCCTCACTGCCTTCAGAATACTGTCTCTGCGTTCGCGGTATTTCTAATCCATCCACTGCTGCCCCTGTCTGCACCATCGTTTGAGACGAAGAGGACATGTTCCCATAGAGAGCGGGATGCACCTCAAGCGCAATCGTATACTTGTGTCCGCAAGCTACCGCGAGCTCTGTCTGCGAGGAGAAACAGTCGATACGCTCGGGCTTGTCCTTGTTCGCAGTATGTCCAAGCCCGCATGCCCCATAGGAGTTTAATCCCCATGCGAACATTACCCGTTTCTCTGTTGTAGAAATGGAGTGGAATGCACCACAATACACTCGTGCCAACTGATCGGGGGCACAGAGAGCGTCTGCAGGTAGCTGTACACGCGCTGGTAACGGCTGATACACGTCCCCCGTTCCGAGCTGCCCATATTCACCCAATCCCCACGAATATAACTCGCCACTAGCTGTTAGCACAACCGTGTGGGTGTATCCACACGCAACATCGACCACGGGTGAGCCTCCAGCCACGTCACGGAGCTTTTCAACACACCTTGGCACAACTTGATCCTTATCCACATATCCTAGTCCACATTGGCCCTCTCCTGTCTTGCCCCACGTGAAAATGTCCCCCTTTCGGTCAAGCGCAGCAGTGAAATTCCAACCGCACACTACTTGCGAAATACGTGTCCCCTGCGGAAACCCCACTATTTGATGCGGTGTATCGCGCCACTTGTTGTCACCGAGGCCTAGGCGACCATTTCGCCCACGTCCAAACGTGAACACGGTGCCCTTCGCGGTCAGCACCGCTGTATGGGCTCCACCACAGCTAGCACCAACCACACTTTCTCGCAGTAAGCCCATAACCTTACGTGGTACGGCGCGGTCGCGCATATCGCCATGACCTAAACGCCCATCTTCGCCGCTTCCCCACGTGTACAATTCACCAGCAGCCGTAATAGCCAACGAATGCTGCGCACCGCACGCTATTGTAGCAATTGTCGTGCGGTGAAGAGCCTTTTCCAGCGCAAGCTCCTCGACGAGATGCGGCGCCAAAAAGGACGCGCCCGTGTTATTTCGCGTCGAGTCGTTGTCAGGTGAATCGCTGTTGGCAGCAATTGTGACGGCCGCGGCTTTCTTGTCTTCATTGTCACCGAAACTGTAGACATCCCCTGTTGCTGTCAGATAGAGCAAATGTTCCCCGCCGCACGCCACTTGGACGATCGGTTGCCCATTGAGCAAGGACACCTGCTTGGGACGGAGTACAAGTGGCGTTCCGGCTTCTAGACTTGGTGGACGTCCCCACACCCACATGTGCGACGTGGGGTCTTCAGCATGCGGAGCGTCTGCGTTATCCGTTTGGTGTTCGTCGTCGCTTTCAGCTTCATCTTCGGCGGTTCCTTCTTCATTGTCACTTTCGTTTCCATCGTCACCTTCTTCGCTTTGATCACTCCTGTCCGCTTCTGCAGCATCGTTCACCTCGGTCGTCGCTGCCGAAGACGGCCCGTCACCGTTGTCACCCTCCACCTGCCCGTTGCTTGTAGACGCGTCATACTCCCGTAAATCCTGCATGGCCTTCGACTCCGAGGAGCCGATGCCGCCGCGGCGACTATTTCTCCTGTTCAGCAGCGGCTGCGAGTGACTGCGTTGGCGGGGCATCCGCTGCACGCGCTCGAAGCCGAGCATCTTGTCGTGCACCGCGGCCAGCATGTCGTTCTGCAGGGCCACGAGAGCTGTCATGCTGCTGTGCACGTCCGCGCGCAGCGTGGCCTGCAGCGCCTCGCGCTCCTGCTGCAGGCGGCGGACGTTGCCGCTCGCCGCCGAGTGCTCGGCCGCCGCGTCGTGGTGCCTCGTCCAGTACGTGTGCTTGATCTCCGGCAGCACGTCGCGCGTGAGCCGCTCGAGCGGCGCCAGCACCTGGCGCTCGCACTTGCGGTCGAACTCGGGCCGCGCCGTGTCCAGCACGTGCGCGAGCGCCTGCCCGAGCCTCGCGGCGTGGGAGCCGCCGCCGTCCGCGTCCGCGCGCGCGGCGAACAGCGGCAGGTCGGCCACGCGCTTGTACTCGTCCAGCACGGCGGCCGCGGCGGCCCACCAGGCCGCCGCGGCCTGCTGCTGCGCGCGCACGCAGTGCCAGAGCGCGCCGACGCTGCCCTCGGCCTGCAGCACCTCGTTGCGGAAGCGCGCGGACGCGTCCGCGTGCGGCGCGTGCTCGAGCTCCGCGTCGCTCTCCAGCAGCTCCGCGTCGTCGTCGTCGTCGTCCGCGTCGTCCGCGTCGTCGGCGTGCGCCCATCCGGCCGCCGCCTCGGGGCGCGCCCAGTCGGGCAGCGCGCCGCGCGCGGGCCGCGGCGGGCGGTTGCGCTGGTGCGCCACGAAGTCGCCGAAGAGCTGCATGTCCCTGCCCGCGCTCGAGCGCGCGTCGTGCTGCAGCCCCGCCGCGTGCTGGCGCTGCAGGTGCGCGGCCACCGCGCGCAGGAAGCGCTGCAGGCCGTCGAAGCGCGCGCGCAGCTGCGCGGCCGAGAGCGGGAACACCTGCAGCGCGTACTTGGGCGGCAGCCCCACGGGCGGCTGGAAGCGCAGCTTGGCCGCCAGCGCCGCGATCTGCGAGTAGCGCCGGTACACGAGGAACGGCGCGCCGCCCGCCGTGGACACCTGCAGCACGTACGCCAGGAAGGGCGCGCCGCCGCGCGCGTGCTGCGCCTGGTAGAAGCCCAGCAGCTGCACGTCGCCCAGCCCGAAGCTCCCGCCGCCGCCCGCCATGACTCGGCCGGACTCGCGGACTCTCTCGGAGCAGACACGGGCGAAGACTTGTGACGCCCGCGGTACGAGCGCCGCCGAGACGAACTTAACGCGCGCTGCTAAGTTCGCGGTCTTCCTGCCCCCCCCCCTCCCAAACCTGCTGGCCATGACGCCCATGGAGGACGGCGCCGAGTGGACGCTGGCGCTGCGCGAGGTGTTCCAGGACGTGCAGCTGCAGGCGCTGGAGGGCGGCGCGTGCTCGCCCGTGCCGGCGGCGCGCCGCCTGACCGCGCTCTTCGCGGACGCCGTGCGCGACGGGCGGCGCGGCGTGGCCGAGGAGGCGTTCGCGCTGTTCCTGGACGAGACGTGGCGCGCGGCGGCGCGCGTGCTGCTGGCGCCCAAGGCGGGCGACGCCGTGCTGCTGGCCGTGTCCGCGCTGCTGGGCGAGCTGCTGCGGCGCCCCGCGCGCGGCGCGGACGAGCTGCGCGCCGAGCTGCTCGCACGGCTCGCGGACGCCACGCGCGCCGAGGACCGCGCGGCGCGCGCGCGCGCGTGCCACATGCTGCAGCTGGTGCTGAGCCGCCAGGACGCGCTCGAGTACGCGCGCGGCAACGAGCTGCAGCAGTAGCCGCCCTGGAAGCTCATTGCATTGTGATTGTTATTGGTATTGGTATTGGTATTGGCAGCGGCGAGCTGGCCGCGCGGCTCAAGGACGCGCTGCTGCGCAGGCTGCACGACAAGCTGGCGGCCGTGAGGATCCAGAGCGTGCTCGCGCTCAAGACGCTGCAGACCGCGGACGAGCAGGACCCCGTCGCGCGCGCGCTCAGGAGCCTCATGGAGACCGACCCGTCCAAGGACGTGCGCAAGGCCGCGCTGCGGAGCCTGCGCGCGGGCGAGACGCTGCTCCAGGACCTGCGCGCGCGCGCGCGCGACGCGAGCGAGGACGTGCGCCACGCGGCGTTCCGCGCGCTCGGCGACAACGTGCCGCTGGCCGGGATCCCCATGGCGGACCGCGCGCAGCTGCTGGACCAGGGCCTGCAGGACCGCGCGCCGCGCGTGCGCCGCGCGTGCGAGCACGTGGTGCTCCGGAAGTGGCTCCCGGCGTGCGCGTCCTCGCCCGTGCTGCTGCTGCAGGCGCTGGACATCGAGCAGTTCCCCGAGATCGGCTCCAAGGTCTCGCGCCTGCTGCTCGCGCACTTCTCGGAGCAGCCCCGCGCGATGCTGGAGAGGCACGGCGTCGTCGAGTTCAACGCGCTCGAGCTCATGTCGGCGGACAGCGACGCGTTCAACGCGCAGAGCGTCTTCTTCTGGAGAGAGCAGTGCTACTACTACCAGAAGGTCGACAAGGACTTGGACAAGGCGGCAGCGCTGCTGCCCAACGTGTCGGACTTCAGCAAGATGCTCGTGGGCACCTGCAAGGCCCAGGGCGACGTCCTCTTCATCGCGCAGCAGCTGCTCGAGCTCGGCCACTTGCTCGACTTCCAAGACGAGTTCGGACGCCGGAACCTGCTGGACGCCCTCCGTAAGTCTCGGGTGCGTCCGGGGGCGTGGAGGTCACGTGTCTGACATGGTGCGTTTGTGACTCTCGTATGCAGAAAAGCTGCTGCGCGAGCTGGGAACGGACAGCCAGCTGATCAAGGGCATCATGGAGTTGATGGCCTTCGTGTACTCCGGCAGTTCGGAGCAGGAATTCATCCAGGTCGTCGCCGAAATCGTGTCCGACATGTACGATCCAGTCGAGGCAGGCAACACTGACATTTCGTTATCGCAACCTGAAGACTCGGAGATCCCGTCGTCCCAACAAAAGTCGGCTGACAGCAACGAAACACCAGGTGTCGATTTCGGCCCTGAACTGCACAAGTTAAGCGACGAAGAGCGCGAAGCAGCAGAGGACAGATTCGAAGAGCTTGAAAAACGCCTTGAGACGCTCGAATTCGACTCGGAGGCGTACAACAAGATTCAAGCAGAAATGGTGGAGCTGGAAGCACTTCTGCAGGATCCAAGAGTACTGAGTTGGCTGCGATGCCTCGAGATCGTGGCTCAATTGCTCAAACTCACGTCACACAATCTCAGCGATCCTGTTATCGAAGGCATGGGTCGCTACATCTTGCCTGCAATTGACAGTGAGGTGCCTGCGCTACGTGAAGCTGGCCTGGAGAATCTTGGACTGTTCTGTTTGCTTGACAAGCGTCTTGCTGAGCGGTACTTGATTGTTTTCTGGCGTGCCTTAAACAACCCAGACGAAGAGAGCGAGGTGAAGCACACCTGTGTGCAGGCAATTCTAGACATGGCATTTAGTTTTGCTAACCTGCAACCGCACATTTTCGGGTCAAAGCAAGCTGAAGATAGTGGCGAAGGTAAGGAAGATAAAGCCGAACAAGCGAAGGAGAGCAGCGGGCAAGAAGAAAGCAATGGGGAAGCCACGAATGCCGACAAAAACGACGATCAAGACGAAGATATGGAGAAGGAAGCGGAATCGGACCCTCCCGCGGCCCCTGAAAAGCTCGACCTTGACACGATCTTCATTGGCCTAGGACAGCTCATTACCGTCGACGATTTGGACTTACAGAGTACGATTGTGGAAGGGTTCTGCAGATTGTTCATGATGAACCGAATCGAAAACATCACCGTTCTAGCCATCTTGCTCGAGACGTATTTCAGCCCGAAGCTTCAGAAGGTGCAGCAGCTTAGCGAGCACGGGTTCCAGTCACGTTCGCTCCAGCTGCTCAGCATTTTTTTCCCGGCATTCGTCATGGCGACTGCGGCCAACTGCATGCTGCTGGAGGAAGCTGCCACGCACTTGATTCAAAAGTCGATGGAGAAGCTGGAGATGGAGACCGACAATGAAAATGAGTCGATGCTCGACCTCGGTGCTTGCGCCAAGTACGTCATGCATCTGTTGAGCCACAACGTGCAAGAGGAAGAGGCGGCCATCGATTCGGTGAAGCCATCGAGAAAGAAGCGATCCAAGAAGCTAGAGCGACGTCGCTGTGCTCACCACAATCGCATCGGCATCACAATTTGTTTGGAGATGCTGGCCCTGGAGGAGGTCTGTGCGAAGCCGAACATTCACTCGGACGTCGTCATTCGGCGACAAAAGGCTCTTCTGAAGATGCTCGCGTGGGTGGAAGTCACGCTCGACGAGAAACGGTCTGCTGCGCTGTTCAAATTCTTGCTGGAGGAGATCACGTCAAAGTGCTTTAGCTCGCAGAAAGGACTGCTTAGGAGCGCCGAGGCTGTACTAAAGCGCATATCGGCGAGCTTCTCAGAACAAAGCACCAATGAAGGTGAAGGTGATGAACAGCAGTCATCTGCCGAGGAGCAGGATCAAAAGTGGGCCCACGGTCTAGTCAACGAGCGCGAGGAGGTGCTCCATAAGGTGTTGCTGACGGCGAGCGCAGACCACGAGAAGTGGCTGAAGCAGCAAGAGAGACAAAAGAAGGCTCAGCGACGGCGAACCGCGCGGTACGTTTCGTCCGGCTCCTCCGACTCAAGCGAGAGCGAGAGCGAGGAAGACGAAGACCAGCCGGCGGCTGCCCCTGCGCGCCGCGAGCTTTCATCTCGTCGAAGCAAGACTGCGGCCGTGAGCCGAATGCACGAGAAGGAGGGCGAATTTGAGGCGAAAATCAAACAGGCGCTGCAGGACGACGACGCCGACGAGGACGACGAAGAGGAGGATGAAGAGGAGGATAGCGAAAGCGAATCGGATGAAGAGGAGTCCCCGGCTGAAGAGGAAGAGTCGGAGGCTGAAGAGGACGAATGATTGCGTGCGTTTGGTGATAACGAATGAAAGTAAGTTTGGCTTGGCCTGCCAAGGTTTCCATCACAATAGTGGACTCCTCCTCGATTGATGGAAAGGGATATGAAAGAAATCTTGGTTTGTTTTCCCTTGTCATTCTGAGATTCGCCCACAGGAGAACAGGAGAACATGGGGGCCGACGCGGGATTCGCTTAAACTATACACTTCTCGAACAAGGGAATGGAGTCCTGCGAAATGTCTCGGTCAACCTAAGCAGCGACATAGAATCGCTTGCTACAGCCGTTAAGGAGGCAAAGGAACTCAATGCAGGCCAAGTACAAATTTTTCCCACGAGGCATGAGGCTGGAGATTGGATTTCCGCTGATGCAGCTGAGGTGAACGCACTGATGAAGGGGACGAAAACGCGATCGCCACAGTATATTATATATAAGAGTAAGCCGTTGCCTTGCAGACGTCGAGTTCGAATTGCGGTGTTTGATTGTCAGTGATTGGATGGGTGTAATCCGTGAAGATAAATAAGTCGGACCGTATTAAAGACCTGCAATTTGTTCTGAAGCGGTTGATGTTTGAACATCGCTTGCCGACGGTTTGTATGTCTATCTCCCCAAAAGCATACACATGGGAATTTTTAGGATGAATCCTCGTGAGGAGTGGCTTCAGAGCGATCACGATATACAGGCGATAAAGATAGGATGTGAGTGCACTGTTTCTAGGTGGACTCGTCACAAACTGAATCCACAAGCTGAATCCAAACAGCTCGATCGGTGATACGTTTCAATCTAACCAGGAACGCTGCTTTCAAGTACTAGCGTCTCCGCCAGAGACGTTTCGCTTCGAAAAAGTTCAGGACCAGGATCTCTTGCCCCATATCAACAAACCGCAAAACAACTACTTCGGAAGTAAAAAATACTTGAAGTACCATTGATGTGGTTCAGATGGTACATGTACAATCAGTGGAAAAACACAGCGCTGACCCAATACCACCTTTTCTTCTGTTTCAGGGCTCATCCGGAATGGGTAAAACGCAGACGGCCTTCAACTGGATGGCTCGGGATGATGTCGAAGTATTTTATGTCCCCTGTTGAGGTGCGGGATGCACATTTTCTGACCGGTTGAAAATATTTGAAAGCTGTCTGGAGAGAGATTATCCAGAAATCGGTGAAGTGATCGTTTCTGATATATCCCAGCGATCACTGTTGCACGCATGGGTTTATCTAGGCGCTGCTGGTTGGCGTGTCAGTGTTCACTGGCCCACGAAAGCGTGACGAAGTTTTGATTGCCCTGAAAATGTGGCAGCGCAAGCAAATGGTAAATACTGTGTATTTTTCCTGGATAACATTCCAGGGGTATCGTCCGATAATTGGAAAGAAATCGTTCGTAGATACCGTATGATAGCAACATTTTTTCGCTCGCTGGGAATGACTTAAGCGTCACGCATTGGGTAACCAGTGAGCTGATCATGATAGCGAAAAAGTTGAAGGATTGTGAGCTTTGGTGCGAGGTATATACGTCATTTCCCCGATTCCAACATCCGGCATTGAATTCTATCAGACCTGATGTTCGGAGTATTATTGCGCGCAACAGACCTCCAATTTCCAAGGCGGCGCTGGAATATGTGCTTCAGAATCCACTGAACAACGATACGAGCTTGATAGCCTACTTGGACAATATGGCCAATATTATAATTCACCACGAATACGCTGCTAATAGAATGAAGATTGGGTGGTCGTATTTGTTCCTGTGCGGGCAGGTTCAACTTTTCTAGTTGCTAGCTACAAGGGCGAAGGTAATAACCTCTCTCCGTTTCTCGACTGTGTACGCTCTTGCGATACTGGCGTGTTTGAGCTGTGGATCAATAAGAACGGAGAGCTAGTATAGTGAAGGGAGAGAATGGAACGAGGCGGTGGATTTGCTCCTGTTCTTGTCCGCAGCCAGAAGAGGACCCTCTTCTTCACCTCTGCCTCACGGGGGGCAAAGGATTTAGCTCCTACATACGGTCTGAACCGGATATGTCTTTCACCATATTTTTATTTTCTATCAGCATGGGAATCGCTCGATCTGGTGGTCGGTCACCTGATCAAGAATCAATGCGACTGGAGGCGCTGCTGGCAGGCGCGATTGTAGCTACGAACCACTACAACGGATTCGCCGAAATATCGTTCGTGGATCTTTTCTCTCGACTAATGTACGAATTGGATGATCGGATCTCGAGCGAGATTCAACTGCAACTACCGGCCGAGGTGCTAGAAAGCATGCCATCGCTTTTAGCTCCGTTTCTTGCTCCACCTGGTCTTGAGTGGCCAAGTTTCTTGGCGGAGATGCCTCTGAATCTAGGGACGCTTTCTCGATTGACTTTCAAGGACAAAGCGGATATTAGCTTCATGAACGGCAAAATATCCGTCGAATGTACGTCCCCTTGCCACCCCATTAACTAGGGATCAATGAGGAGGGTTCTAGCGTCAGTTCCGAACGAAGCTTGCTTTATTTGGTAGCGACTCACTCACTTCAGCAGCGCTACTTCAGTAGTCGATGGCTTTCACCTAGTGGCACACGAAAACTTCCGAGCGGACCTTCCGAAGCCACTGTGTGACGGACATTTCTTCCGCGTTGGTGTTTCATCGCAGTTTTTTCAGGAGGGGAGATCGAACCAATCGATCGCGGCGCGATTTCAAGGAGATAAGGGGAATGTACAATGAGCACCCCAATGAAGCGATGCGTCATAAGCAATCGACCAGTGATCAATTTAGTCACTGGTCGATTGATCCAGTGACTAAATTGATCACTGGTCGATTGCTTATGATTCAGTTCAAGAAAGATGACTAAATTGATTGATGATCAATTTAGTCATCTTTCTTGAACTGAATCAACCACTGAAACGAAAGAAATCAATGAAATAATCAAAGAAGAAGAAAACGATGAAAACCACTTTGATGCTTTCTTTGTTGGATTTAAGGATGCAAGTGGCCGGTGTTGGCAGGAAGCAGTTTCAGCCTTGATGACAAGCACAACAGTTTTAGTGATCCGTAGATGATTTGTTAAGCGGCTTATAAACTTATGTTAGGCAGATGCAAACGCTATATAGGTGTTATTTTTCCACACTGCACGACTCGGTTTTGATCGTGCCCAACAAGGTTAACGTAAAGCCTACGGGGCTTACTTATCAATCAAGCAAGTACTTCGAAGTATGATTCATGAATGTTGAACGAAATTGACGAAGAGAAACTTTTAGCCAACCCGGCAACAAGGGATACAGGAGCTGAGTCGTCAATAAAAGCTAATTGCGCTACGGCTGAATTTCTCGATGGAAAGGCTTGTATCAGAAGCAAGAAGTAGGTCTGCGCATTGTCACATTGATGTAGTAAGAAAATACTTGCGCAGTGGATTTCGATTCGTTCCATGCAACCTTACTGAGCTGGCACTACCGGTAATGCATGTACCAAAAACCTGCTTTTGCTTGAGCTCTTTGCGGGCATCAACAGTTCGCCATGGTCTTCTCGCCAGCATTTGTTGACAAAAGCACACGAGCGATGCAAAAAAAAGTTCCACAATTGCATTTTTCCCTTTCTGTACTGCCGCTTCATCTTCCAGACAGACAGCTATGATTACTTTTTTTTACGCCTAAAGCTCTACACCCCCTTCCCAATCGCCCGGAAACATCCGCTGGAACGTGAGCCTGATGGGGGTCTGTGCTGTTAACTTCGCAAAGAACTTCGTCAACACCGTTCCAGAGCCTTCTAGACCAAGGTCTGACACGTATGAGTCACCTACGCGGATCAACACATCTCCAAGACGCACATCACGGAAACTCTTGCATGTACTGCGCTCTGTGTTGAGCAGCATGCGCAAAAAGAGCTGCGGTTCCTGATTCCGATCGTCGAACTCAAATTCATTTTCTTCTGTGTAGACTCGCTGCACTGAAAAGGCGAACTCGCCAGACTTCCACACCACCTCGTAAAAACAGGAAGGGTCCATAGCAAAAGTGGATGACCCACTTGATAATCCTGAAAGCACGCCAATTGATGGAGGCAATTGGTTCTTTAAATCCATCGGTGCCCTGGAGCGTGATCGACGGACGTAGCTTGATACTGAAGTTGAGGACGACGGAGGGAGCCTGCTGCTGTGCCGAGTACGTCCTGTCGTAGCCGGAACTGGTGACCGCCCAAGACGAGATGGCGGAAATGCCGATGACGCTGGCGTGTACGACATCGGCGCCGGCTTGGGCTTCGGAGATTTCTTCTCATACGTCGACGAAACTGGGGAGCCGACATCTGAAAAAGTGCTACTACTGACCCGCCCGAGTGCCATGAACGCCAAGTCTTTAGCTGACAGTCTCGACACTGGCTGTTGGTCCTCCTCGTCCTCTTCCTTGACGGTGGGCAGCTCCGAAGCTGGCGCGGAGGGCACGTCTTGTCCTTCGTCTTCCGAGTCCTGGTTACTGGTCGTTGCTGTCTCCGGCGTCGTCTCCTCATCGCTCGTGTCGGAGCCCACCTCCACCATGCTAGCGTTGAATATCGAGTACCCCGACGACAGGTCCTCCGAGTCCGTGTCGAAGTCGGAAACCTCGTCGAGACTCTCGTCCGTGCCATACGCCGAGGTCTCTCCCGGGTCGTCGTCGGAGCTACCCGAGTCTTCTGGCTTTGGCCCCACTGGCGGCAGCGGCGCCGGTGCTGCTTCCGGCGCGACCGCCTCGACCAGCGCGCGCTTGGCAGCCTCCAGCCTCGCGATTTCTTGCTTGATGGCCTCCAGCTTGGCGGTCTCCTGCCTCACGGCCTCCTGTCTCTCCGCCTCTTGCCTGGCGGCCTCCTGCTTGGCAGCTTCAGCTTCTCGTCTCGCCGCCTCCTGCTTGGCAGCTTCTCGTCTCTCTGTCTCAAGCCTGGCGGCTTCTTGCTCTGCGGCCGCTGCGTCGTCCGACTCGGCCACTTGGGCGTCAGCGTCCGTGCCGTGGGCTGCATCCTGAGCGGCGCCGCGAGCTGCCGCCGCCGCCGCCGCTTGCTCTTCCTGCGGCGCGGCCCTCGGCGGCTGGTCCTGCGCCGCGGCGCCGCGGCGCCGCGGGAGGCCCTCGGCGAAGGCCGACACCTGGATGTCCGACTTGGGCGGCGGCGCGCCCACGGAGCTGCGCCGCGGCTTGGCCGACACCTGGATGTCCGACTTGGGCGACGGCGGCACGGCCTGCGCCATGTCGGCGTAGGCCGACGGCTTGATGGCCGAGCTCGGCGGCTTGGGCGCGGCGCGGCGCGCGTGGCGCTGCTTCATCTGCTGGATGAGGCCGAGCTTGCTCTCGGGTGCGCGCGCGTCCTCGTGGCCCTCGAAGCGCACGCGCGAGCTCGGCGGCTTGGGCGCGCCCGACTTGAGCGCGGGCGGCGGCCGCGAGCTCGAGTACACGAGGAACGGCGCGGACAGCGGCGGCGGCCCGCCGTTCAGCGGGTCCGCCTCCTGCAGGCGCCCGTGCGCGTACTTGGACCTGCTCGCGTACTGCGGCGCGGCGCTCGGCGCGTGCCTGGACGCGGGCGCGCGGCGGCTCGAGGGCGACGGCAGCCCGTGGTGGCGCATGGTGGAGGGCGGCGCCGCGCCGTCCAGCAGCACGCTGCGCACGGGCGGGCGGCGCGACGCGCTGCGGTGGTCGGACGCCGGGATGTACGCGCCCGAGCCCGGCGCGTCGCGCGCGAGCCGCCGCTGCGCGCGCTCGAGCTTGTCGCGGATCTGCTGCATCATGGCGCGCTCGGCCGTGAGTGGCGCGTCGCGGCGGCTGGAGGCGGCCGAGTGCATGGCGTGCGGGCCGGCGGGGAAATGCGCGAGTGCCGCGGCCGCGGGTTGCGTCGAGAAGCTGCTGCGCGTGATGGAGCGAGTAGGTTTCGCCTCTGCCGTGCGAGTAATGGGCGGTTGGCGATGGGGAGAACTCGACGCAGTGGGGACAAGTTTCAGCGCGGGGGGGGGGGGAGGAAAACGCCCGCGCTCTTAGTACGAGAAGTTCATGCAGTTGGCAGGGGCCTCGTCGCTCGGACGGGTTTGTGCACGAGTTGCAGGCCAGTTGCAGCGTCTTTTGCGGGTGTCGCAGTGGGGATCTCATGGCCACGGAACTGGTGTCGCATCTTGCTCGACACGCGCCTCCAGACGGTCAGGGAATCGAGTGGCGCGACCACTTCAACGAGCTGGGCGCGGTCGGTATCGACGAGTGGTTTTGGTGGCGGTTGCACGCGCGAGCGACGCGAAACTGCTGAGGAGCATGCGCGCCACGAAGAAAGATGTGACTGGGCAGATCTGGTTGCGTCCACATTGAGTGGACAGTACCAGTCTTGAACTGTCGAGACTGAAAGAGCGGGGCCCGTTAGAACAGATGCGGAAACAGAAGTACCCATTTCAAGATACGAGATGAGCAGCTTGAAGGCGAGTTGCTTGACGGCACGACCTCCACGGCACGATAGTTCGGGTCTTTGACAAGTGAATAATTCACGAAATGCTGAAGTACTTCGAAGTAACATACCGGTACTGAAGTGCTTCAGTAATTTGAGCACCAAGCATCCTCTGTTAATGTTATAAGCAGCGTAGCTTTGCCACCTACAATATAGGTACCATATTATGTTACAATGCGTGGCCGAGCCCGTGAATGGCCGAGAACTGCAGCGTGCTGGACCGACCAGTAGTCCAAGGCAGCAGCATCGTTGTTTCCACTGTAGTAGCCGGGGGCAAATATTAGCCTCGACACGCGTGGGAAGTGATACGAACTCCCATTCCCCACAACTATTAGAACTCACTTTTACGGTTAAAAAAGTAGCGTTTGTTGGCGGCGCATCTTACTCTGTGTTGCCTGCTGGTAGTATTAAAAAGTAATGCTTGGTGCAGTTGGTATCCCAACCTCTTGCTTTCAGCGCTAACCTTGATCCGAGATACTGGGGGATAAAACCGCGCTGATAGGCTTCGTAGATGCATACGTACCGACAGCTACGGTACGGCCACGATGGGAGAACAACTCAAAAACTGCTCGTAGCCGTACTGCCGCTGTAACTATTCCTGCCCACCAGCTCTCCCGCCTTAGCTGCGCTGTCAAAGGCTGCAATGTATCCGATCCCCGCCTCCAGCATAGTGGCATAATACCCAGTCTCTCCAATCATCAACGCTGTGATCATTGTTTCACTGATAAGATGGCGAGCCACAACCACGCTGCGCAAATGGCAACGTGCCAGAACGAAAATAAAAATGGGCAGGAAATCATCAGCGGCCATAGGCGTCGGCTGCTTTTGCTGCCTAGACCCATCGGTCTCGATACCATGCTCCCTTCCGTGTGTTTCGTATATACACCGTGCCACTTCTACGAGTACAGCGGCCTTCTCAGAAGGCAACGAGTAGTTATCCATAGAGTCGAGCAGCGCTATCGCCGACTTCCACTCGGACGGCGATTGATGTGACGGTTGAATCTCAAAGAAACTCTGCGGTTGAGTGGCCACGAGCGCTCGCAGTCGCTCAAATCGATCTTCTTCCTCCTGTCTCTGACCACGCCCTGGGCTAGCTCCAGATCCTAGTAGTTGATAAATAATTTCCTGCAGCGGAATGAATGTACGACGCTCCAGTTTGTACAGGGCGGCTCGACGAGCGAGTGCCCACTCGTCATCTGTTGGGGCACGCTTTCCGTTAAGGGCTGAATCCCCGAGCTCTCTGGGAGCGTTCGGGTCCGCGGCCTTCGTCAAATGTTCCATGACAAGCTCAAGTGATCGCTCCAGAAAAAAACGATAGTTCTTAAGCGCTAGTAAGCTGCGTGCATCCTGTAAGGCCATGACGTTTTGCAATTCTTGAGGAGTAGCACCAAGTGAACCCTCTCGAAGTTCCAGGTCACTATCTGACTCGTTACCGCTTTGCCCAATTGGCGCCCAGGGCTCCGATAATCGTGTCCAAGCTGATGTACCCATTGCCGTCACTGATGAAGTAGTCGGCTGTTCATACTTCTGGCGAAACATGACCAGAAACCCGGCAATGTGTTGCCGCATGGTCATGGTTGTAAGAAATTTATCACATGCACGCAGCAACGAGCGTAACGTAGGAGATGCAGAGCTCACAGCACTCAGAACTCCACCAGGTTTGGCGTGCAAAGAGGCCCAAAGCCGAAGAACGTCGCTACCATTGCTGCCACTGCCACCTCGGTGACCACTCCTTCTTTGACCATGCGACGACGACGACGACTCACTTTGATCATCGTACTCCTCCTCGTCACTTAGCTCCCCGCTGACGGCTCCTCCATGTGCGTGGCTGATGCCGCCCAAATTATCACGAAACGAGTTGCCATCCAGAGCCATGGCCTCAGCGCTGAGCAGCCTTCGTTGCGCCACACTCTCACGCAAGTCAAAGAACTGTTCAGGCCCGGTTGACATCCCGTGCGGAAGGTACGAATCTCGGCACAGCAGCGCATCTTCGATACAGTACATCCAATTCTCACGGTCTCGAAGTTGGGCAGCCTGCAGTAGCAGCGTATAGTCCGAGCCCACTTGGATAGCAAAGCTGGCGTCCCGTCCACCAGCAATATGAACGTCCACGTAGTGCACCCTGGTCTGCGGGTGAAAGAGCAGCACCTCGCCCTTGAGTTTGGAGCACGTGGAATCCGTGTAGTAGCGCAGCACCGACTTCTCCAACACGAAGTAGCGCGCCTTCCAGTTCTTGCGCACATGTCCGCGCTTGCGCAGCCAGCCGCTCATGGAGTCCAAGAACTGGTCATCAAAGGCGCTGGAGGACGCCCCAGTCGTGAGCCCGCCGCGCCCAGAGCGCAGGCGTCGGTAGCGGACCCATTTCCTCCGCCTTACGCGCAGCCGTTTCCCGGACGCACTAGCGGGCGACGAGGACGGCACGTCTCCGGTCTGCGACTGCGACTGCGACTGGCTCATCGCGTCGATGGAGCGGCCGCGCGCGCGCAGCGACGGCCGCGGCACGAACTGCGAGAAGCTGGAGGCGTACTGCCAGCCGTCGGCGGCGTCGCTGCGGCTGTCGAGCGGCATCTCGAGGTGCCACGGGCTCGCCCACTCCCACCGGGGCCCCACCAGGGCGCTGGACGCCGACGTGGCCGTGTTGTGCGTCGCTTGGGCGCGCGCGCCGCGCGCGGGGGACGCGCTGGCGGCCGAGCGGCTGCGCTGCTTGTACTCGGCGCGCGCAGCGCTCGCGTCGGGCAGCGCGATGTCCGGGAACGTGGCGGACGGCAGCCACTCCAGCAGCACGTCGGCGGGCTCGTCCTCGCCCCCGCGGCGCCGGCGCCGGCGCTGCACGTCGTGGCGCACCACGCGCATGTACTTGTCGGGGTCCAGCGGCAGCAGGTGGCCCTTGGCGCCCCAGCCCAGCACCAGTTGGCAGCGCTGGTGCTCGTACACCTCCTCGGCCACCACCACGGGCCGCGCGGGCCCCGCCGGCCGGCGCGCGCGCGCGCGCGGCTGCGCCTGGGGC